>JAZGTK010005008.1:0-23227 GCA_036877625.1 Ambastaia sidthimunki
GCTATATTTTGCAGTCAATGTTTGAGAGTGTAATTTACTAACAGGTGTGACTCTCAAATTGTCCAGTGAATTGAATAATGACTGTGTGGACAGGAAACCAAAGTCAAACTCGCGAGTAAAGCCTGTAACCATAGTGATAGATAATCACAGTGTATAGCAAGCCTTTGTATTGTCTATTTAGTTTTTACTTATTTAATGTGTTCTTTCTTTTGCTCAAACTCTTAACAGCATTTTCCTCATGCTCTGATAAAACAATACCCCTGTTTTCTGCCATTTCATGTAACCTGAGGGAGGTTTAATAGGAATTAATATTAAAGAACTATCATTGTATCATTAGTTATTGACTTTGGTTTCATTCATACAGCAAATATTAATCAAACCTGATCCCAAAATTCAGTTGACTGCTGAAAATGTAGGTAGTTACTTGGGTTATAGACTGCTGTTGTCCTTTCTTCATAAAACTCATTTCACATTCACTTTTACTAGTGCGTGTTAACAAGCAATCTGGTTCCTGAAAAAATACGCAATGCAGTCCCCATCAAGAAATGTTTGTCTCTGGTCAGCAACACTATTATTTCTAAAGTTAAAGGAGGACAAACGTCAGCTTATCCTAATAAATTTTCTGTCTGGTTTTATTTTAACGGCCTCCGAGACATTGCAGTGTCTCATAGTAATTGGGAGCTTATGAGGTGACCCTGTGTCTGCAGGAGGTACTGGCTCGCTGGCAGTGTGCCGGCTCTCAAATTGGCAGCTAATTTTGGTTTGTCCCATCATTCCTCAGAGACTAAAGTAACCTGACAGACTGTTTGTCGACAGACACACATGGCGCCTCTCAAGTCAGTCCTCTCATTGGCCAGCGAGACCAGCGCTCTGCAATTTTCCCTCTCTTTTCTTCTGAGAGCATTTTCAATTGCCATCAGCACTTGAAACCTTTGCAATTAGTAATTAGCAGAAAGCAGTGACTGCATCCGCCCCCGGCGCCCCTCCCTGTGTGGGTTGTCTGGCGAGCCTCTGCTAGTTTGATCTCTGTCACTCTAAGCTGAATTTGACTCATTTTACTTGCTGTTTGACAGTGATGAGAAACCTCTGAAGAGCAGCCAGCAATTGTTGGGAGGCATCAAAGAGGATGATAGCAGTGAGGACAGCTTTGTAATATCAGAGGACGACGACTGCGACTTCAACGAAGATGGATCGTTCATTGGCGAATACTCGGGTTACAGGCGCAGGACGTCAGTGGAAGCCAACGGACACCCTCCCGTCACTTTCTAAGATGCTGGTTCAATTTTTATGGACTTTTAAACAATTTGACAGGGAAAATGAAATGTTTGTCTATGTGTGTAATGTGCCTGTTTTTTACGAGTTTGCTTTTGCGTGAATGGCTTGCGTACATTTTTACAGTGTTAATATGAAGGGGAAAGTTAATAGACTTTTTGGCCTAAAAATGAAAGTTTTGTTATTTTGTCACCCTCATAGACTTTATTTCCAGTTTGGAATGCATAAGAAGTGTAGCAGGGAAATAAATACTGCTCTTTTGAAAGTAAATGTTAAGCAAAAATGACAAAAAGCACCATTAAAAACAGCCCATATGACTTTTACACTATTCAAAGTCTTCCAAAGCCAAGTCAATTTCATGTATGCAAAAGACAAGGTTAATTATTTACCAATTTTTTTATCCGTCACAGCTCTCAAATTTTCATTTGCATATTCAGATAGCATATATATGTTTGAAGTATGACATACAAAAATGTGCCGCCCCATGGTTCCACATCAATAATGCCAAGCAGGAAGTGCATCTATGCAGGAAGTCATATGGTATTTTAACATGCCGGTGAGTAAACGATGACATCATTTTTATATTGGCTAAGCTATTCCAATAAAGTTATTTGGATTTCTAAAACCTTATCTGCAGGCTTGTCTAACAAGAAAACAACAAAACAAACTTTGTACACCTCAAAATTAATGCGAATGGCAAGGTTGCGGTTGGATTAGGTAACGTTTTCACTTTTTCTGCAGAAGAAAAATAATTCATGGACTGTCACAAAACTGATATGTTGACAGCACAATTTTCGGTTGCATGTTCGCTTGTGTGGGTAATCACATAACTTCTGTTTGCCTTTCAGCAAAATACTGACACAATGAGACAAAACAATTATGTTTGGACTCCTCTGTATATCCAAGAAAACATTTTCCTGTTTAACCTTGTATGTGATTAAAACTGACATTGGTGCTGTTATGGCAAGAAAAAACATTTGACGGAAAAGGTCAACATTTATTATTCAGATCCAATATTTTTATTCTTGGACTAATGTATAAAAGTTCAATGAAATGTGGTTTTAAACACATATAAATTAAGCACATCAGTGATAAAGAGGTTTAGGCAATTGACCAAGTTCTATAAATAACTAAGATGTAAGATTGTATTGCAACCCTTAGACTCGAGTATGGCAAAGTTCTCACAGTACAGTTTGGCCTCTTTACATTAATTTGTTTTCCCAATGAAATAATATGACTTAAGAATATCTTCATTGAAAATCCATGGATGTAATAATATATGGCTTTGTCTGGATCACAATCCAGTTTGTACAATAAATTCCAAAAAACATAGCTTGACATCTCATAAAATGTATTTAGTATTATTGTAAAAATTTTGCTAATATGGGATGAACGATTTTCTGCTATTGAAAAAAACATTTATTCAAGAGGTAAAGCAGTCTGTTTATTTTTTTTCCACTTAAGATAATGTAAGTAAGAGTTTTTAATTATTTGTAATATCTTTGTTTATCTTTGTTTACTTCTGCCAGGATATGTGTATTGCAGGCTCAGGAGACTCTTTCTTAAGGTATTACAAGTCATTTTTTTTAAACCCAAGACTCATGCTTATGCTTTTCATTCATGCACAATATTGCTCTGAAATGTTGATGATCAAGACCCTTATTTTGTTACACTGAACCTACATGCTTTCAGCTTTTACCACATTTATGACAATAAAACTGCCTGAATAAACAGTTTATTATATTTACATTCTATGCAATCATCTCTGTTTTTTTAACCATCCAACAAGATAGAACAAATGAAATGCAGCGATATTGAACTATTTTTATGGTTCTGTAGAGGAGTTAACACTGAGCGGTTTTAGCCTCAGTATCAGGCTGATACAAGGTCTTGTAGAGAGTGCCTTCTGACCAATGACCTTGTGCTCCATGCGTCTCAATACAGCAGTGCACCAATTAAAAGACGGACAGTGGTTCAGAGTGCACAACCTCTACATTTACAGGAACATCTTGATGAGCCTCTGCATGTCCCAAAGCACTAGAACGAGTCAAAGAGGGTCATGAGATCAGGATCACCACAAATAGTACATGATGTACTGTGTAAAACACAAGAAACCATTGAATTTGATCGTAAATTGACAGTTATGTGAACATTAATGTTATTTGTCTAATTTTCATGATGCTAAATCATTCCATATTATAAACTGTTATGTATAGATTATTAAAGAAGTGTCACATAGGCTAAATATGTACCATAATGGCCATAACAACATAACTGCAATTGTGCTATATGACTTTTGTACAGTTCAATGAAAAGCATGTTTAAAAGGAAAAATGCGTGTGAAAACCTTCATGTGAGGAGCTACTTTCATACATCAAGGGTTCAGAAGGACCGTTGGTACTTCAAAAGATGAGTGCAACATTGAAGTAACACAACGGCTGTGTGTGCATCATAAATGAGGTCAAATGAGCTGTTGCATAACATGCAGCAATACATAAAGCTTTAGAATATCTACGTTTTAATGGGACATAACTGAAGAACTTTCAATTACATTTTGAGTCTAGATAAAGAACTAGTTGAATGACTTCTGCTTGTCATTCAATGCAAAAATTCCTGAGTTCATGTATAGGCAAAGCTGTCGTAGTAACCTTTGCCTATACATGAAGGTTTCTTTATAACAAATTATATTTATGGCCACATAAATAAGACAAGATGTCTTCCCCTATACATACATGACTTAAAATCACAGAATGTATTTACTGTACCTTGACCTCAAATCCCAGTTTTAAAGAAACGTCCAGGCCAGTGTTCATGTTGCACATAGAGGTGAACAAATCAAATACGCTGGTGTGCGGGAGGAAGTTGTCAAGAGTAAATCCACCCATCAGTTTTTATGGTCATGCTGGAGTGAATGTTAAGTCACAGATGCGTTTGAAGCTGAAGCTTAAAATTAAATGTACAGTTCAACCGAATAATGACAATTTACTCACCCTCATGCCATTCCACACCTGTATGCTGTTGTTAAGTGCAAAATAAAAGACGTTTTTGAAGTTTTTTTACATACCACTTACCATACAATCACTATTCAAAATGGCCAGAGGCTGTCAAGCTTCAAAAAGAACAAAAATATTAAAACAGCACCAGAAAAGTCCACGTGACTTACAGTATGCACTTTGTTCTAACATATGCAATAGGATTGTTTGAGAAACAGATTGAAATGTATTATTTTGTTATTGAAAGTTATTATTACTAATATAAAAAAAAATAGTAATAATAAAAATAATGACATGATAGACTGTTTTGCATTCAGTGTTTAAAAATTCACTTTACACACAAGAACCAATGCAATTTTGTTGTTAGCGTATTTTTAAATCTGGATACAGACTTAATCTAGACACAAACTTCTGCAGATGCAAAGGTTAATATATATAGAAGTACTTTTGGTGCTTGACCGCCCCTTGTCAGTAGGAACTGTCATTTTATGGAAAAGAACCATGTGAAAATCCTTCAGAAAGTTCTACTTTTACATTCCATAGAATAAAACACGGGTTTGGACCTACATTGTAGCGAGGATGAAAAAATAGTGACAGAATTTTCATTTTTGGTGAAACATTCCATTACCAAAAAACAAAATGGAAACTCATTACATAAAAAAAATAAGAGTTGTATTTTATGAAGTGCTCACAATATCAGTTACGAGCTTGAGTTCATGCTGATTTGGCAGGTGAATTGCCATTCTTCCATGCAAAGCCCCTTAAGATTAAATAGGCATTCAAACTATAATCAGATGAATCCATGGCTAAAGCACTTTTAAAGCACTGAAATAAAGGTCATTCTCTGTGATAATCCCTGTATCGTGGTGGATTATTCTTTTATCCTTTCTAAAATTGCTTTCTCTGTAAAGCACTAAAACCCACTAAACAACAACAAAAGATTACCCTGCCTTCAAGCTCTCTTGTCGGCAGACCTTGTCCTTGTCAGAGGTGTTGAATGGAGAAAGTCCTCTCTATGGCTATTAAATTCAATGTGTACACGTAGGTAGAGTCCATATTGGACCCCAGTGAACTTGTTTACCTTGTGTCAGGAGTGCACCTGAATTATACATGACTGAAAGAGAGAGAGATAAGCTCAGTTCCATTGGCATGCAGTGCAGAAACCGAGTGTCTCTTCAATGGCCAGTGAAGATCATTTTGTTTAGGTACCGTAGAACTGCATATGGTAATTTATAATGAGCCGTTCTAATTGGCTATCACAGACCCAATAAGTTATGCTATATGATATGCTATATGACTTAACTCTATAGCAGACAGTGAGGACAAAAGGTGTTTTCAACTTAACAAACAGATCGATGTCTGACAAACGCAATGCATTCTGGTTAAAATTCTAGTAGAAAATCTGTCTGACACTTTAACTGGTGCCGCTGCCACATCACAATCACATAATGATGTGTGTTGCATGTATATTCTGTTTAATCTGTTTTTGTAGCAGTGAAATATACAGTTTTAAGTCATCTTACTTTTGTTACTCTATTAACAAACACTTAATGCAAACATTGAACAATCTGCGATGAGTGTTGTAGTTTCAGCACACTATGGGGAACACACAACATTCAACTTGACGGCCGTTGTATTACTCCTCCCCGCCTGTGACCAGCAGTTCTTGGCCATCAGTGGATGCCTAGTATTGTTCATCTCAAACACACCTAATGTGAATCCATCTATCTTCATCAAGGCTGAAGTTAAACTCTGCAGGACACTGGACCTCCAGGAACAAGGTTCCCATCGCTGGTATAGAACATCCACAGCGACTCACTGCTGGATGAATGTCTCATAGGAGCATCAGATACAGGAGGTTATTTTTACCGTACATAAAGCTTCAGGTAAAGTGCTTTCGGAAGTACCTCGACAGGTGATCCAGAAGCAATGCAAAGTGACCCTCTCCTGGGTCAACACAAACATTGTTTTCACTCGTCTCACATAAACATGCACCCTAACCCTGACCCCAACCCCATTAGGCTTTGATGCTGCCGCTCTTAGTTCTTTAATAAAGACCGGAATCGGCTTGTAAATAAACATACCAGGGCTCTTTTTAGATACGGTTTCATCTAGCCATTATTCTGGAGAACAGTGATTCCACCACTGAGCTTACAGGCAGGTGGAGGAGGTGTGAAATAAAGCTTTCATAAATAATGAACGCTTAGTTCACAGGGAGGTGAAATATGACAGGTGGGGATGATTACATGAGTCCTCTGTTGCTTTGGTAATAAGGGGGCAGTTGTAAGGAAACGTTTCTCAACCACAGCTGTCGGGTTGACTTTTCAGTGAGGAAATGCAACAAGAGCTTGGTACTTATTAAATAAGTATACACTATAAATTTACACTAAATATACACAAAGTATTTACAATAAATGTTTCCAGCAGTAGTACTTCACATTGTCACATGACCACACTGTTTGCCACATAATCATGTTGCGAGTTTAATTCAGCGATTAGCATCCATTCATTGCATCGCATGCATTGCATTGTGGGATAAAAAAATCCATGCAGTGGTATCTGTATACTGCACATTTTGGTGTTTTTGCAGCTCTAAAGTAGCAGGTCACCCAGGTATTCTATGCATATAGAAAATACTGCATACAGTGCAGTAGTTGAATGCATACTCTATAGCTCAGTGGCAAGGGCAAAAAAAGTCTGCAGGTGTTATTTCAGACACCACTGTATATTCTTGAGGATCTAGAAAGAAGCTCATATTTCACGCGTTGTTCCCATAGCATCATAATTCTTGTTAGAAAATAATAGATATGAAAATATTTCATTCACAGCCAGTGGCTGCACATGTTAGGGTGCAATATCTCTACATAGTGAAAAATCAATGATGAAGACAGTGGTGACAGACATTATTACAGACGAAAGAAAAGAGATATACAGAGTGAGAGGAATTCTATAGCTTTGTTTCAAAACCTGCTGTCTACTGCCTACAAACGCATCTAGTGTACTGTAGTTTGGGTCCTACTGTAAGTGAAAGAAAATATTATGATTGACTACCTTTATTGTTACATAGCAAGCATCATACAACCAGCGATCCAACAAACCAACAAATATAACATTTTAAATTGCATTCAATAAAGTTTGGTATTAGCGTGTTGCTAGGTTAATGATGTAATATTCAAATAAACATAGCAATACATAGCATGCACAAATACTGTATTGGGTCAAAAAAGAGGCACGGTTTACACATTTTAGAGGCATAAGAAACATACAAATGGCTTGGTTAGCCATTCATAGTTATCTCTACATGCTAAGATGGAAAAGAAATAAGTATTTTACCATTAACAAAAATAATTACACACTTTTGGCTTTAAGGGATGTTGGACCTTATGCTAGTCCTGTTCTCACATTGGAGCGGAAACTGATTTGTTTCACCAGAAAGGCAATTATGCAAAGATGCCTGTAAGAAGTCCATTACTTGTGGTACAACGCTTTAGATAGTGACTGCCTGATCGCACATGTCAGCAAGCCAATCAGAGCAAACACTGTGGCATCAGCAGGAAGAAGAAAACTCTCAGCCATGAAAGAAATAATGAGAGCCGAGCAGCGTTAATAAGCTTACATCGCGCGACTGGCTAATGGAGTGAGAACCTTCACTGCCATTGTGTTTGTCGCTCATTCAGAATTCATGAGCAACTGCACAGTTTACAAAACCACACGTTGTGAATCTATGGGCCTGTGGACACCTTTGACAGGACAATGGTATTTAAAATGTTGTTAAAGTTTGTTAAAATGTCTAATTTTCTTTTTTAAAAAAGATACAATACTTTTATTTACATTTTGTAAAGTAATTTTTATAACCATTTTATGGGGAGTTGTCATTTACATAACCAAAGAGTGTTCAGTAGTGTGGATGGCGGTTTCATGGTGAGCTTTTATAAATTATGAACTTGGTTCACAGGGAGGTGAACCAAAATGTGATTGTTATATTAAGTATTAATGGAATATGTTATTCCATCAGAATACACAGCTACTTTTGAATGGTCGTCAATAGGGAATATTATGACATCTACCAACAGTGGCTAACTGCATCATGCTAGCCAGCCAAACTTTGGAAAGCAAATAAAAATAACTCTTATAGTTTGTAGCTAGTTCTCAAAGAACATTTTCTGGACATTTTCTTAAAACAAAAGCAAGAAAAACAAAAAAAAAATAAGTAAATAAAAGTTGTAAGAACTCTTTCCACTAAGTTAAAGTACTCAACGAAGCCAATCTCCCATTTTAATGCGGTCACTCTTAACGGGACCTAATGAGATCTGACGAGGAGTTGTTACAAAGAAAACAGTTTAACTTCAAAGTGCTTTGGACGCTAATGAGACAAGGAAACGCTATGTTAGGAGAATTTTTGAGTTTACTGATTTACTTTATGTAGTGCTGGCAGATGCTGTAACACAATTCATTAAAAATGCATGGACATCAGTAAACTAGATTATTTACATATGACACGAAGCCCAGTTTTTGATCTTTATATATTAAGTTTTGTTTGATGTGGCTGTAAATGTAGATGGGTAAAAAAATGGGAAACAACAAAATTGTGTGATCGAATGGACGAATAAATAATTTTGATGTGATTAAAAAACTGTAATGTGAGCTTTTAATGTGTTTAAAAATGCTGACTCCAGTGTTTATACTCAAAAAATGTTATGAGCGTATATTGCTTTCAAAATGTACTTCTCTCAGTTTCTGCATTGCTGAAGTTTGTCTCCCAATTTTTCTGTGTAGTTTTCCAGGCTCTGACTAGCAACCTTTTGGTTCAAAACAGTTATGGAATAATTTGTTATATATTGGAAAAATGTCACTGATCGGGGGTAAAAGAAAACAGCAAAGCTGAGATTTAATCAAAAAGATAAATAACAGATTGGCTGGCTGGGCTCAAATCCACTTCACTCCAGAAGTTTTAATGGGATCAGAGACACAGGGATTCACTGCTTGTAATGTTGAGGAACAAAATGTGGTTAATTGCACCTTTGTCACCTATTAAAATGCAGTAATGGGGTTCTATAAGCTCATTGCCGGAAAGTTCTCTCTGTCAGAAAGCATTTACCTGTTCCACAACACTAAAACAAAGCCTTTATGGTCTTACAATACCACCTATAAATGATTCAGGACTCTCCCACTGTTCTATAAAAGAACTTCTGTAAAACTTCTGTTGAACTTGTCTCTCCCACTTATGTAATGGGCCATTAAATGTGACTTATTTTTTTCCAAGTATACATTTTATAGCATCAAACTGACACATACATCCCAATTTGTGCCAGTAATAAGGTGATAATTGTGATCATGGATATCTCATAAGGTTAAAACTTGGGTGTGATTTTGTGTTGAACTGCTTAATGAAAATAATTCATAACTGAAGTTGCAATTTTCTATTCAATTTAAGTTAATTGGAATATATTTTGGTTTTGTATGGAGAACAGATGCTATTTGCCTCTAGTAACTATTCTACTGTCCATTGTTTCTAAAGTCTGAGTCTTGAGTTCAGTGAGAACACACATAAGCCAAGATACAGACGAGGCGGCTGACTTTGAAAGAAAATCAAGTCGCATGTAGCAAATATCTGCATTTTCAAAGGGCCACTGAATAAAAAAAACTATCTATTTCCAGTGGAGCTGTCAGCTGTTATCACGCCATACAAACCCCACACAACTACACAGAATGTGCCCATTTAATAAATTCAAAACCTGGAAATGCTGTGTGAACTTGAAAGCGTTTTCTTGAAAATACATAGTTATTTAAACCTTGTAAAAAGCTCTGTGGGGATGTAAATATTCTTCGTTCTGTAGACTTTCTCTGCAACAGTTAATTGATTGGTCTGCCTTGGGCATTATACTGTATGTAGTGATGAATATTTAATGATCACTCGATGGAGAAACCGTAATAGTCATGGAGTAAAGCTTAGCATGCTCTTTGCTAACATGTGGATGGAACTGTGGCCATCCTCTTCTAACACAAGCCGGGAAAAAAGGGAACATGAAATAAAAAGCTATATATTATTCCCAGAAATACCTGGGAACAGGTGACCTTATGGTAAGTTGACTGATTTAAATGAGTCACTGTGAGTCTCGATGAATTATGTTTAATTTACATATGTAAATAATATATGGCATAAGTAATTTTGTTAACCTTGTCGGGTGCTGGTTGCCAAAAAGAAACTCTGACTTGAAGTATTTCATTTGATTTCCACAAAAGCAACTGTGGAAAAGCTCCCCATAAGTTTTGAAAGATATGAGGGTGAGCAGATATAGACAGAATTTTCCTTTTTGGGTGAACTATCCCTTTAATATGCCTACTGTTATTGCAGATATTTTTTAAGCCTTATTTAAAAGAGGAAAAACAGAGCAATAATGAAGCTAATAGAAGACATGCTCAAAACACACTGAGTACCAGCTTGCCCTTTCTTTAAATGAACTTCCATGTGGATCCAGGCTGTAGTCTGGCTTGTGAATCAGTCTAGCTGTAGTGTTCACCATCAATAAGTGCTTGTGATTCTTCATTGTCTTTCTGATAACCATGGCAATCAAAAGACATATTACCAGTAAAGGTAACCAAAATACCTGGTAGAACCAAAGCACATGGTCTTTTCAATTTTAAGAATATTTTGAATCCAGCCTATAAAATTCAAGGTATAATTTTGAAGAGTATGTGTGTTCACTGGGACTCAAACCCATGACACTGTGTTGCTATTGCCACGCTTTATCACTTCAGTAAATCCTTTAATTAATGTACTGTTCAGGACTTAAACATATTAGGGTTCCATGTTGAATAGACAGAAGCAGACATGTGGGTCACAGAAAGCGTTCTGAGGAAGCGTGCACATCTTCCACTAAATAAGCAGCACATGGCCAGGCAATTCTGAGAAGCTTTTAGCGCCGATCAACCCACCACTGTTATTTATTCACAGTGCCTTTTGCTGCAGGCTTTTATCTGAATACACTATACATTTTCATAACCGTCTACAGTGGAACATCAGCGTGGGAAAGCGTTTGTTATCTGATGTAACCGCAAACGTCACAATACATGACGCCTGCCTCCAGTCAAAACTAATGTACTTGAAGTACTGTGTTCAATTGTGTGTAATTTTTGGATTGCCACAAACTTAGAGACTGATTTATTACAGATTTAATCTAGAACAGGGGTTCTTAAATTGGTGGTCCGCAATCTATAGCCAGGGGAATTAATTAAATGTTATTAGAACAGTTACACCTACAATGAGTTTTAATGGTTGGGTTAATTAGAACTACTCCAGTATTTCTACTCTTGATTTTATGAAAGCTTTTAAGAAAACTCCAAAGGTATTAAATGTTGTTAAATCCAAAAGCAATTTTTACAAAATGGCCATTTATTTTAAAGCACATAAGCGGAATTAACATGATTCAAGGTGAAATGTGTTCTTGGGGGTCCTTGAAAAATTGTCTCCCATGTAAGGAGTTCCAGGCCCCAAAAAGTTTGAGAACACCTGCCCTTCACCCAAAGCTTTCCAGAATCAGTCAATAAAATGCCCATTATGGGTGTTTGTTCTAATTTGTGTTGCTCAGATTGGCGAGAACCCTTGTGTGTCTTATTAAACAGTCAAATCAGAAGGTATTTGTCATAGTTCATACGGCAATCACTGCTGGTCTCACGAGGTTTGATTGTCTGAAAAGCGTTCAAGCCGTGCTGTGATTTATGATAACAGTACTTTTTCAACGGTATCATTCTGCTGATTACCTGGACCATTGGTTGCCAGGTAACAGAACCGTTCTTAAGGGACTACTTTTCGTGGTGGAAGGGATTTAAGATATTAAACACCTTATATTTGGAATTATTTTTACCTATTCATTTATTTTATTTATGTTTCTGTTGGAAAACTGTTGGATATAAACCTGCAATCAAATCACAGCCGCAATGTTTTTCCAGATAACACCCTGATTCATTTTTATTGCTTAAAGTTATTCATGAAATGTGTTATTTGCATCGTTGAGGAATGTGTGGAGGTTGCGCACAGACGTCCATGCATCTGTTGCAGCAACAGACTCAAACGAAATTTCCCCAGTTTAATACATTTGATCTTCATGCCATTTTTTTTAAATTAACCATTAATGCAAATTTTCATTTCCTGTTCCCTAAGCTGAATGCACACTGTACAATTTTGTCAGAGACAAATTTTGTCTAATGACCGCTGCAGTCACATTTTTGCTCCGATAATGTTCTGGCAGTGTAAGTAAAATTTAAAACCACAGCAGAGATCAACACTGGAATTTAACTGGAAATTAACACTGGAGACTGGAAGCGTAAAACTATGTATGAGCTTTCTGGCATAGGTCTTGCCTGTCGTACAGTCTGACATTAATGATAACTGAGATCCCACAGTGTGACATGGGATCATGTGACTTAGCTAAAATGATAGCTGGGATCCTTTTTAAACAGCCTGACAAGCGACAATCGTAAGGACTATTAAAAATCATACAGTGTTCACCTGACTTTAAGCTGACATTTATAGAAGTAGGGTTATATTCTTTTTTCCACTACAAATATTTGAATACTGTATCCCATACACTGCATTACAAAGTTTAGAAACACTCGGTTTTAAGTATAACATTTTTAAATAAATGCTGTATTCTTTAAACTTTGTTTATTAAAAGATCCTTCACTTTTAAGTACTTGTACTTGAAGTACTTGAAGCTGATCATTAAAATAATCATTTAGATTTATGCATTTGGCAGACGCTCTTATGGAAAGTAATGCACAGCCATTGGGTATATTTTTATCAGACCATGTGTTCATTGGAAATCAAACCCATGACCTCTGTATCATTTGAGCTAGAGGAACAGGTTAAATGTTGATTTCATGCATTCTGTATAATTCTGATCTTTAAGACACTGTTTACAGACCTTATTATCAAACTATTTCCACAACAACATCTTAAAAGCTGTACATCTCTAGTACTGATTAATACCCACAATGCATTGTGGGATTGATTTTCCATGATAGATACATGTGCTGCTGCTATACAATTTGGTTAAAACAATATCTTAGGAAACTGTCTAAAATACAATTACTAAGAAAGCACACCTAAGATGCCCTAAAATGTTCCCTCAGTAGGCAGCTCACTAGGATTTCGAACGGAGCATCTGTCTTGAGCTGATTGTTTAGTTTGATTGTTTGGAACTGCATAAAGATACAGGCTTTGATGAGACAGATTGCAATATGGGTGAAATGTTTATACTGCATGTAGCCAAGACACGTATGTATTATTCAACATTCACTCAGTTATTGCATCGAGACCATTTTCTCAGAAGGTTGTGGAGATGGTCTGTGTGCTCAAATCCAGCAGATGATTTCCAATCAGTTACAATTCATGTGTAGACAATAGCAGAGAAGGGTTATCTGTGCGGAGGGGACGAAGACCTGTCAAGACTTACTGCACAGGGTTCAAAGTGTAAATGAGATGCCAAAGTCGCTGACTGCAGCATAAGGATTCGCTCTGTTCAGGGGAGATAGAGCCGCAGGAATTAAAAGAGCATCTGTCAGGGGAAATGAGTCCCGAAAGAAAGCTCTTAAAGCTGGCGGATGATTGTAAATATCCCTGCGGATTTATGCCACTCTGGGTATTTTTACCCCAAAGTTTCAAACCTGAAGTGAAAACCTGGACATTGCAGAGAAAGTTTAGCTTCAAGCTTTAGACATTAATGTGGCACATTTAGGACAAGAGGCCCCTAATACTGAACAACATCCCAGCTTAAATATCATGCAATAAAGTGTATGAGATAATACAATACAGTCTTATTTGTATAGCACATTTAAACACAACAGCAGTCAACAAAAGTGCTTTAGTTATTTATAATAATAAAATTATCATAAATGACAAAACGTACTTTCACACAACACATTATCAACATTGTTCAATTCCAAAGGGATCGATAATTACAATGACAGTGAAGCAAAATGCAACAATAGATTAAAATGTATATATATACACCATAGCGGTTGTTAGAACAGCAGGAATCAATCATAGTATACAATTTATAAAAATAGCTTAACCATCCACGGTCTATATTCCCCTTCACACGCATATAATTTGTCGGTATATTATTTTACACAAACAGTGTAAGTAATTCTATAAGAAAACACAGTAAATCTCTATAAATACATTTTCAATAGAATTCAAGCTGTCACAATATTATCTTAAATAATGTAAATAATGAAAAATGACTTGAGGAAGCTAAATTATTTAAAAAACGATTTATTTAACAAGCTTATTAGTAGTACAAATCTCTAAATTGTCATGTTTTACTTGTATTTTTAGATCTCTTAAAATATACAATAGTTGAGGATGGCATTAACAATGCAACCACCATGTTAAATCAGATGAGACAGGTTAGTTAAGTCATACTGATTTGATATCTTATTATTCATTTAAGTAGTAATGCAACAGTGCTGATATTTGGTACAGCATTGAGATGTTTCACTGTTTTTATTATTCATCTGCTTGACTGCGTTTGCAATGTCCAGTTGAAGCATACTTGTGTGATTCTGCATGGAGCAAATGCCAGTCCACGATTCCTGTCACCTCAGGACTGCTCACAGTGGGGTTGCACTCATCAGTCCCAAAGTGTGAAGCCAGCAGGGAGTGTGAGTTGGAAAACCTGGAGCGGAGTGATTACAGAACAATTTAAAAGAGAAGAAACTGTTGACACTCCATTCCGCTCACAGCTTGATTTTCTTTTACTATAAGGTTGTTTTGGGGATAAACAAACCTGAAGTTCTGTGTTTTCTGGGGTTGCAGCTCAAACTGCAATGGTACAAGGGTCTAAAATCAGCTGTTTATAAAGAAAAGTTAAATACAAACACTTATGAACTAAATTCAAACTCAAACCCAGCCAATACAGCGCTTAGCCGAAATTAGATGATTCAGTTAACCAGATACAGTCTTCAGTAGGGTAGTTAAGTTCTGTTATTATGTCAGAGGTAAAGACTCTAACATCTTATGCAACACAGCACCCAATTGTCTGACACATTCTGCAAACAGTTTTTGAAATTGTTGAACATGCAAAATTAGACAACAGAATTCAAAAATGTCAACCATGTGTCCATCTGAATCAGATGCAATGTTAAAACTGAACTTGTAAGACTGTGAAAAAAAATGTAGAATGATGTTCTTTATATGGTGAAGCTTACTGAAGCTTGAATACAAACAATAGCAGATCGATAGGCCAAAATAATTTGTCATAATATGCGATTTCAAGTGGTCACACATTACAATACTCATGCTGTAGGACATTTTACTTTTCAAACTCTTCAGGTTTTAGTTAAGAAAAAATAAAAAATAGCAATGAAAATAATTGTTTGCAATTTTTATATTACTTTATAAGACCACATGGCTATCTGACTACTCCTTTGTCATTAAGCAATACAGAATTATAAATCTGGACTCTCTCCCGGTTTTCTACTGCTGAACGGCGCCGTTCTTACCAAACATCTTGTCAAAAGTGACAAATCTATATGAGGATGCTGTTTATCAGCTGTGCTTCTTTCTTTAGCATTAATGTAGGTTCTGAGGTCATCTTCAGACTCGTAGATGTTCTTGGTTTGTATAACACTGTCGAAACATTCAGGCTATCTTCTGATGGATAGCAGTAATAAATGCTAAACGGGTAGTAAAATCTCACGTAAGTGATTCAAAATGCTCGACCTCCACTAAGCAGTTTCTTAACAACCCATCTGTATTAACTCTCTGTACGCTTAGCAGAACTAAATTGCCGATGGCGTTGAAGATATCATCCACAATAATAAACACCAGGCAGGAAACAGTCAGCAGATCTGACCGCAGGGTGCCAATGTACAAATGGAATTAAATCCTGGAATCTGATTGGATAGATGCGGTATTCCTTTGCAATAGCAAATTTTGGCGTGAGTTTAAGGACTTATGTTCAGCTTTGATCTAAAGAAGGCTGTTCTATACACTGCATGGGATGTGTAAGGGAATGTGATCATTGGGGTGGGGTGGGAGTGTTTGGCACAATTGGATATCAGTGAAAGTGCAATTTCATTCATGAAATATTCATCAGCAGCATTGAAAAGAATGTGCAAGTGTCGGATGATTTATACTCTCAAGCAAAATGGTAATACCTGTATGACTGCAGCGGCCCAGAGGAAAGTATCATTTTGGAAGGCAACAAACCTTTTCATTGATTATTCTTAAAATGGTAGGACTTCTAAAAAGGTGGCTTATATCAAGGTGAAATTTGAATTTACAATAACTAGCTGTATGCCAGATGTATTTCCAATATATTTTCCTATTTTATCTAAAATATATTCAGAGGTTTTTCCCTTTTTGTTAGCAAAATAAGCAAGTATTGGATTATAAAAACAACAATCCATTTCTGTAAAAATGCACAAATACTGTTCATGCCTGTTTGTGCTTAGAACAGTCTGGTCAGGTTGAATAGATGACCAGAGTTCTACTGCATGCAAAGACCAAACCAAACAGGGAAACGTGTTTTTTATGCAATTTGTCTTTCAACAATCAAACTTTAAAAATAACCTCAACCACGAACAATAATATAGATGCACTCAAGAGGACACTGGAATATGTCAAGGCCTGCCTCATTAAATAGAGTACTGCATTCCCATTGCATTCAGAATGGACAAGCTCATTTGAGGAGCATTTTTTATTCAGCAAAACCCACCTCCTCTCACAGTCAGTCATCACTGTCAAGCATAACACATCTATCAGAATTATAGTTCACATTACAAACAGAGCAGAAGAACCTACTAGACTTATATTGACCGAATGAGTGGACACTTAGGAAGGCAAGAATGTATAGTAAGAAGAAGAGCTGTATAAATACCTTTACTGCACATATCCCCACAAGTGCCTTTTCACTTTTACAGCAAGTCAGCTCTGTCGTCTGTCGGGGTTGAGTCACAGCTCCTTGGAGTAACAGAGTAAATGAGAGCAAAACCGCACCTAAATACAAATAAGACTGGTGGAGATGTGTTATATGACTCTGAATAGCTCATGTGCAGCTCAGAAACAATAAGACATACATGCTTGTAATGGCTTCTAAATTTTTAATGTTTATGGAAGTACAATTTAAACTAGTGGATTCAGTAAACCATAAAAGTTTGTAAACAAAGACAAAACAATGCTGGTAAACAACCATTAAAGCTGTGTAACAATGCACAGGTGATATGATGATGGTTATAGAGCTGTTGTTGTAATGTAAATGTAAATCAATAATTATTTTAATCTTAAACAGGGCTCTAAAAGAACAGTTCATTCTGAAATGAAAATTCAGTCCACTGCTCTTTTCCATGCAGTGAAAGTGAACTGTGACCAGGAGCTCATATTTTACATTCATTCATAATGAAATAGGCTATGGCACATCACAATATATCTGTTTAGATTTGACAGCAAAGCTATTATTTCAGAAGACTATAATACAGCACACGATTCATACGGACTACTTTAATAATATTTATTTGGTGTTTATTTGTCATTAGTTGGTGCATCACAGATGTGATCACAATGAACTTTTGTTAAGAAAAAAAAGCAGGTGAGTAAATAATTTTCATTATGGGTGAACTATGCTGTTAGAACCTCATTTTGAATAGCACATATTTGCTAAATAGGAAATAAATGTTGAATTTATACACTAGATGTTTTGGACATCATTCTGGCATACTGCACATTTTATTTTGGAACAAACTCCATCGGGGGTTAGAATTGGGCAGAATTTAAAGGAAAGCATCGGCCCTGCGAACAGAAGAAATACTGTATGCTTTTACATTTATATGAGCAGCTTCATATTAAACTTCAGTGAACAAACTGAAAAGAGGGCACTGGGGTGATCTATTGTAAGGAAGCCCTTGAGTGAGGATGCTATGACAGTATTTTATCCGAGTGCAAGATAAGTGTTTACTCCACAAAAGCTCCACAGATGTGATAAGCTACTTAAGCGCTATCAATGTTCAGCCCTGCTCCCATTCTCTCAAATCACCATGAGATCTTCTAACAGGAAAGCATCCGATACACTCTCGATCATTGCCATAGAAGCCCACAAAAACTCAGCAGAGCTCTGAGTGTCCCTGGGGAGCCATCACTGTCCATCAAATGCCCTCAACTCAGTTTATCATTACCTCCCTTCAATTTATAAGCCTAATGTTCCATATCTGCTTCTCAATGCTTATTTAGAACCTCTCGTTGCATCCCATCACTCGCATGGCTGCATCCACGGTAGTTTGTAATATACCACAATCTCACAAGTTGCCCTCAGCTTCTTATATGAAGGGTCCATTAAGGACTGAGGCGTGATTGTACTGTACCCAGATTGGTTATCATTGATTAGATGAGAGGAAAAGCCAACATCCTCTTCCATTACTGCTGTAATCCCAACAAGAAGAGCGGGATTTAACGTTCTGGCTACATGAAGTTATAATACAGTGCATCTACAAATAAGACTTTTATTCAGTAACTCAAATATTGCCATAGGCAAGGAGAAAAGGCGTCTCAAGGGTCCCTATTGGAGTCTAGTTGATCTGTGTGTGTGTTTGTTCTCTGAGCTATGCAGAGGAGGATGCTGGAGGTTTCTTCATCCACGCTGGTTCACGCGCTGCCGAAGATGAGTAGATTTCAACATGACACCTCTCTTGAGGCCACACAGGAGATGCGTGATGCTAGAGTGCATTAAGGCAAATTTAAAAAGGCCATTTCACGTTTTTTGCACTGCCTTTGCGCTGCAAAACCTATTTATTTTTGTTTTTTTGCTTCGGAGTCTCTATTTATTTAAAACAGATTCAGAATCTGAATAGCACACATGATCAAAGAGGGGTTGGAATTACCTTTGTTAGAAAAGTAAACTAGCTGATAAAGGAACTAAAAACCAAACATGTCTCTTGGTTACATATGTAACAGCGGTTCTCTCAGAAAGGGTACGAGACACTGCGTCTGGTTTGAGGCTGTGGGGAACGGCTCCGGTGTGACTGGTGTCTGAATCTCACGTCAATCCAATTGGCCCACGGCAGTGTTTGATGCGCATCAGGTGCGCCTACAAGTATATAAGGACACCTGTTAAACAGTATAATCAGTCTGAAGGAGACAAAAACAGGCACCACTGTCGCAAGGCAACAAGATGCAGCGTGGTTTCGCTCCCCAATACCGTCAAACCAGACGCAGTGTCGAGTTACCTTATGAGAGCTTATGGTCAGGAAGATCATCAGAAAATAAACCTGTTGTGGTTTGTTGCTCGTAATAAAGCAAATGTGCAGCTCACCCAAAGGTTAATGAAGTCTGAGAATGGCACTGTTTTTTTCTGGACGAGCTGAGCTTAGTCATGTACTATAATTACATAGTGAAATACCAACACCACATGCCCTAGAGCTGCACAAAGGACACTTTTGATGCAAAGGACAACATTAGAGCATGTTGTCATCTTGCTTATTTCTGTTATGACCTTTATTGTCTTCAAACATCCAGCTTTATTAATAACAACAAACACGGTAGAGCTACTGTACATCACACAGACTTAGATTAAAAAGACAGAGTAGATTATTTTCAGTATTGTTGTGTATATATAATTAGTCGAGTTAACTACCTATTAAGCGTGCATGTTGGTTGGTGTTTTTCAGTCATGTACTTATTTCATTTAAGTTGAAGGAATGTCCCATGAGAACCAGCACCGGTATCATGATCCACAATCGCTATTTATCACATGTGGTGCCTTTATTTACAGCGAAAAGCGTGGCTATTCAGATGTAAAACTGTTTTTCAGATTCAGAATTAGCACTCCCGGTAGCGCTGCTCACGAATAATGAGGTAGAAACCTTTGCACAATCAGATTTAATCAACACTCGGCCCTCCACTTTTGCAATCTGCATAACTGCTTCTGAGAGCAAACCTTTTTGAAGAAGCTGAATGGGCAAGCTGTGAAACATATGGGCTAAAGGGCTTGGGACCACGCAAAGGATTTTTTGCATCACTTGAATGTTTCATAAAATCGTTGCATGTTCTGGTAATTGATGCGCGGCTGTTAACGAGCAAGCGGGCGGGTGCGAGCACAGCTGGACACCTCAGATGATCGACCCTCGCTGGGATTCCCGTGGAAATTTAGATGTTATTCAGAACGCTGCTAATGCAAGAACTCAAAACAAGAAAAAAATGAAAGTAAGGGGGGTGCATGTGAATGCAGAACGCTGCTGATGAAAGCAGCATCGCCTGAGAGACGCGTGCTAGATGCAACCACCTGTCATCCATAATAGAGCGTGTGACATTATTATTTTTTAATCTCTGTCCTAAATACTTTATGTGTGTGTGTGTGTGTGTGTGTGTGAATGTGTAATAAGTTGAATGCAACACATGAATTAGATTGCATGCTTTGGGTTTGCAGAACACAGTGTCTCTGTGCTGCGTGGCTGTTCTGTTTTTAGAGTTGTGGGATGCCCTCTTCTTGTTAACACTGAGATTCATTTTAAAAAACAGTAACGAAACAATGAGAAAAAATTGCATAAAGAGAAAAATGCATGATGGTTTGAAAAGACCCACTGCTCAAATTTATAGAGTAAAATCACATTTTAATTTTAAATATCATAAAATAAATAGCTCACCTAACATTATTTACTTTCCCCGTATTCTTCATAATCTTCTGCAGAAATCAAAAATGCTTTTCAAGCAACAGTATTATAAAAGTTACCAGAAACCAACAGTATATGTGTTTAGAAAGTCACAAGGGCAAGTAAACACTAAAACAATTTTTATTTTAAAGGAACTAATCCTTTAAGAACACAGAAAGACTTTGCATATGGAACTAATGGCGTGCCTATAGTGCTTTCTGATCTCCCTACTCAGCACACGTTGCCTTTAATGTATTACAGGATATAAAAACATAATACATTATACTTGTTTCAGATATGTTATGCTTTTTGCAGGCCTGAACCATCTGTCCCAGTTTATTTTTCCTAAAAATGCTTCTGAAAAAACTGGAGAGGATCAGCTGCATCTAACAGAGTTGTCTGGAAATATTCTATTACGGTACATTGTTATGCAACATGTCTGGATCTTTTTAAGTGGAGCAAATGATTCATGAATCAAGTATTTATTTATTTAACTTTAGGAGCTTGGATATGGGCTTATCATGATTTTGGCAGATGATCTCTGACAAACTCTTTAGCCTAACGTGTAATGCTTGTTTCATATTTATTGGTGGTGTAAACGCCAGCAATCTGTTTTGGGAACTTCAAACCCCCTCTTCTCGTCTCATGTTTATATTTGTACTCTTTTCTTACATAATTCTGTATATTTTCTTTGGAGTTTTTTTTCCTGTCAGTGGTGGTAATTTTGATAATCACGCGTCTACAGGACACTAATTGACTTGCAGGAGCTAATTAAATGTAGGTTGCAAGGTTGTGATAATTGTGTAATGACAGGAGAATGTGAGGATATCACTGAAAATTGCTCTGCTAAAATTAGACCACATAATGTTTAACATAACATCTTAGGGGAATTGCTTTCAAACTAACAGATGGTGACTTTGAAGGTACACATACACCACAACCTTGTGTGTACAGTCCTTGACTTGAGTTTCACAGTCTGGCATGTGTATTTGTTTCTACACTTTGGTTGTTTTCATAGTTTCTATTGACCGTATTCTTACTTTGCTGGTCAGACCTTGAGGGCACTGCCATATTCTCTTGGCCTTAAATGTTTTTAAGACCATATAGGATTTTTATTCCAGTGTCTCTGGTTTCCACAAACATGGTGCTAACGTTATGAAATATACAGTATATATATATATATATCTGTATACAGACATCTGTCATCACAGCTTACTTAAAATGTAAGTAAATTAAATAATGTAATTAAGTAAATTACAATATTGTGTGCTAGTAATGTATCAATATGTTAATTACATGTTGAAGGTATTATAACAAATCAAAAATTATCATTACAGTATTGCCAGTTTGAATTTCATAGATACAGTATCATTGCATGTTTCGTACAGTAGCACATTATAAAAAGGTAACTAGGACAGCTTAAAAATAAAACCTAAAATCTTTAGAGTTAAGTACATGAAGGTAATAGTGCATTAAAAGTAGCTCATACATATTAATCTCTATTACAAGTTACCTACTTGTACAAAAATGTAAGTGGGCGTATTTTAATTAACGATAATTTGTATGTAATTAGCCATTCTAAGTGTGAAATCGTGGATTGCATACATGAGTAATCTTAACATTGTCTTGTATAAACAACTTTGGCATGCTCAGTAAAACCTATTTTAGTTTTGGGTTAAGAATATTAATGTTTTGCTATGTAGTTGATGTTTGCAATTAGTAACATTTTCCACATGAAAGCCTTTATAAGAATATATTCAGAAAGACAAGCAGCTATCAACTTTGTGACACGTTCAACTAAACATCATAAAGATATTTCCTAAAGAGTTGCATGGAAAGAATTAACAGAAGAAAACATTCTATTTTTTCCTCTAAGTTTACACATAGTTCCCAAACCTTCCCCCCTAAAAATAAAGGTTTCTAAAAGGTTCTGTATGGTTCCATAAAGAACATTTAACATCCACTGAACCTTTCTGTACAAATGGTTTGATTTAGTAGAAAAAGTTTCAACAGGCTATAAAAAGAACGGGTTATTTTAAAAACCTTTGACTGAAAGTTTTTTGGGAAAGCAAAAATTGTTCTTCTATGGCACAGCTGCCAGGAACCTTCATAGCATCTATTCTTTTAAGAATGTTTGCTGAGAATTTAAAAGACCTGTGTTATACTCAGCGCAATAAAGCGGAAAATGAGCTCAGACTCAAAAAAGCTTTGCAGTTTTTAGATGCCAGTCCAGCACAGATGTTGTGCTAATGCTAGTCAAAATTGAAGCTTGTGTGAGCAATTAAGAGAAATCGTGCAGGTAAGAACCATTTGCTGGT
>JAZGTK010005009.1:0-23223 GCA_036877625.1 Ambastaia sidthimunki
TATTATTCTCATAAGGTTTTAAGTTCATTGTGGGCAAAGCCATTGACCTGGTTTTTATACTGAACATATATTTTATTATTACAGTTAGCTTGTTGTTTTGTTTTCCCGGGGACTGAGCCACATATCAATTGGTAATAATATGGCTACTATAAAATCAATATAGAGACATGATAATTAACAGAACATAGGAGCATAAGAAAGTGTTTCCAATGTAGTCCTTTGAGTGTGTTTTCTTTTCTTTCCAGGTATAAACTTCTCAAATTAAGGTCTTCAGTGGTAGCATGGCAGCAGGTAAGGAAAATATCATCCATATTTACCCATTCAAAAAAAAATCCAGCTTTTATCTCCCAGTCTCCTCCTTATTGTCCTGAAGCAGCCTTCTGTCAAACAGTATAGTACATATTAGCATTTATTCACATATAAACATGGTTTAGAATCTGATATGGATGTAAGCAATGGGATTAGAGGTTCTTTCAGTGTGTGGTCTAAAAATAACCTAGTAATTCTTGACATGGCTTGTTAAATGACTTAAACCTTGATGTGATAGATGATGTGTCACAGCTTTTTGGTAGCTCTTCAGCCATTCTGCACTTATTTTAGCTTTGAAAGAACCCACGTGCATATTTATTTATCAATTTTCACGATATGGAGATTTATGAATAAATAGTTGTTGTAGAGTTATTATTTAACTATCTATTGGCAAAGCCATAAACCTGAAACATATACAACATGTAAACACACAATAAACAAACATAGAGATTTGCTTTAAGAACAGTGGTTCATGGTTTGTTGTTTGCTTGTTGTTTGCTGTGATAACACTGTAAATCATAAGGTCTTTCTGTCTTTCAGCGTTCCTAGATGGGAAGGATGCAAACTCTCTTCTTAAACGTATTCCACGGGCTAATGGCCTCTTGGAAGAGCTCCGGCAGGGAAACATTGAGAGGGAGTGTGCTGAGGAGAGCTGCAGCTTTGAGGAGGCCAATGAAGTGTTTGAAAACAAGGAGCAAACGGTAAACCCTGCTTCTGTTTTTCAGTAGTCTGATGGCCACAGACTGTCCACTGTGTTCACTGATCTTCTGATCCATACTGGCACCTGCTAAAATCATGAGCTCCAATCAGATTGCGTGAATTTTATGCAATTTCTGGGTGCACAGGTGTTTTTAGGAAGCAATACTTTGTTCACAAGGTACCGCTTTAATACAGTAAGCATTACTTACTGTATTAAAGCGGTAAAACTTCTTTCTGTGCACACTGCATTTACAGATTCATGCATATGCCAGGTCCAAAACCATTACCTCTTTGCACTAAACAAGGTAAACAAGTACACTACAAAAATGAGTGTGGACACAGTTCCAGACAATATGACCACTGGCCACTACATTAACTACTCAAAACCAATCTGACCGCTCAGACTGAAAAACATTCCAAAAATCGGTTTTAATGCAATTTCAAACCACTTATGAATAAGGTTTAGACCAGGATTGGTAGCAAGTAAGTGTAACTGTATACTGAGGTTTTCCAATACTTCTTAAATGACCATTCTTCTCACAAAAATGGCACATTAAATTCTGTGTTTTTTGTACATGCAGTCATAGAAAATGCTGTGTCATTTTCACGCTTGGTAATTGTTGTTGACTTTAGAGCCAAGATTTTGCAGCTTTTACATTTCACTCTAATTGTTCACTTCACATGTTTGTCAAAGGTGTCTTTTTGTTTGGTTTTTGGTCAGAATAAGCTGCAAACCTGCTAAGTCTGGCTTTGAGAGACAATTAAAAAGACTATCATTCATCATTCACAAAGATTTTCCCATATTTACAACCCAATGTTCCTAATTCAGACCTTCTTTCTCAGATGGAGTTCTGGAAGAACCGCAGCGTATACACAGTAAACAGCAATGCAGATTCCCGCTCAGAGCGCCAGGACACTGTGTACATGGTGGTGCCGCTGCTGGGCGTGGCCCTTCTCATCATCATCGGGCTCTTCCTCATCTGGCGTTGTCAGCTGCAGAAAGCCACGCGTCGGCGCCCGGCTTACACCCAGAATCGTTATCTTGCCAATCGTAACACCCGCAGCCTTCCGCGCATCCTGGTGCACCGTGACCCGCCCTCACATTCAGAGACCTCTCATGCCAACAACAGGCCTAGTGTGGTAGTCAGTGGTGTGGAGAGGGGCGGAGCTTCCGTCACAACCCAAGATGCCCATCATCACGCCAATCACACGCAGAACAATCGTTCCCTGTACGTACAAGATTCGTCTTTGTCTGTGGCATCCCACTTGTCTGGGGCCACCCCACCCCCCTCCTATGAGGAAGTGACCGGCCATTTAGAGAGCAGCAGCGATGAGACTACCGCCCCCTACAGCGATCCTCCGCCCAAATATGAGGAGATTGTTTTAGAAAAGTGAGAGAATAAGGACACATAATGGTATGTCTCACCACCAAACGTTAGGGAACATTTGTTGTGATGCACTAGTTCCCAAGCACTTATCCTAAACTGGGTCTCACTCAGAACAGAGTGTGCAAGTTTTGTATTTGACCACCTGAGTCAAAAACAGTTGCCTTGTGTTGTTGGTCGATATGTTGGACTGCACTAGTAAACTTGGTTGTTTTTTATAATAATCATAATCCCCAAAGTTGCATCTTCTTAGAGTTGCTTTATGCAAGGGATCCTTTAAACCCCTGCCTTCACATTTGTTCTTACAACAAAAATCTTAATTCGGTTTTCGCTTCTCTTTTGAGCTTTCCAGCGCAATGCATGATTCTCAGCCGCTACTGAGAAGGAAAATGTTTAAAAGTAAGTCAGGAGGAGATGTATCCCTCACAGGAAGTTGCCAGGCTCCTGTGTGCAGTATCGTAATTGCATTCGCAACAAAGTCGGATATCAAGCTTCAGAGTCTGTTTGCAAAAACCAGGAACATTCGTGTTCAAGTTGATGTGCCAAATCTAACTGGTATATCTAAGAATGATCAGACTCTGTATAAATATACAATATAGGACACAAAATATTTCTAGATTGGATGTTTATCAGACTACTGTCAGTGTGTGCGCTGTTCTCTTCATGTGTTTATAAAGTCATTCATAGGCTGATAGGTTGATTAACTTGATGTTGACTCCAACAACACAGAAATGTAAAGCCCTGTGAATTCTTATACCAGCAGTATCTCTGATCCATGGCAACAGAGAATTCCTATTAAATTAGTAATACATGTGTAGATTGTAACCCACTCTGAGAAGTAAAGAAAATTCAATATCACATGGGAAATGTGAGGATAATGATCTGATGTTATTTGTCAAAAATGCACTCTCACGTATGTACACAGTTTGCTTGTTTACAGACAAATACACTGAAATTTAAACAGAATGTTTATATTGCGCATATCATATGTTCAACACCTTTGATGACACAGACTCAATATAGGCCTTAGATACTTGTAAAAATCAACACTAAATCAAGCTGTCTGCTCAGCAGTTTTAACTGCTTGTGAATTTACAATTTTATTGAGAGATTTTACCTCAACTGCTGTGCTCACACAATCACTCTGTCCCAAGACACAAAATGCACAAAAGTCCTGCGTTGGGGCCCAATCATGGAAAATACAACATTTCAGGCCTTCTGAATCCCGTTTTTTCCATCCCCTTATTCTCAGACTGTTTACAACGTCTTTGCTATTTTTTTTTATAACAGCTGAAGAAACTGTGGATTTTGTATAAGCTTTCTGTGGCTTTTGACATCACCGGGTGCTATACTGTACTATAATGCTGCTTGTTCTCACCTTGTTTTACCCCTCACTGTCTCTCTGTGTGTATGACATTTGGCTTGTGCTCTAACTAGTCAACCAAACTGCCCGTCTATGACATGCAGATGAATCATGTATCCCAGCTCAGGTTTAAGCCAATGAACTGCCGCCATTGCAGTAAATAATCTGTAAATAATCTCTCACACTGCCAACCTTTGAGTAACTGGGATGTGTTGAGGTGTTAAGAGAGCGGTATTGTAATTAGCATTGCAAAGGCAATGTTGCTGTATTACATGCCAAACTAACATGGTAAAAGTACTTGTTAGTTGTTGAGCGAAGCTACTAACAAGAAACTGACGGGGCCTTAATGTAATTCTGCTGAAAACCACTGTATTACAAAGCTAACACATACTATAAGAAAGTTAGGATCTTACACTTTCATTCAAACAATCAAAGGAAATGGTCTGAACAAGCACAGTATTTGAAGGATGGGTTAAGAAAGCGGGTTATGACTGAAATGACCTTGCGTATGCTTAAAGACCTTTGAAGATGGAGGATGGGACACTGTAGCTATAGAGAAAAACTGCTGACCTGGCTTGAATTGTGTGTCTGCTCACGTCTCAACGATCAATCCCACAATGCTCTGACAGTTTTGAGTTTGCATTGATAATGACTGGCACAAACTGCGGCTTGGTTCCTGTTGAAAGACTGATAGCAGAGACAACTCAACACAGATCTGCAGTGAATATAAATGTTAAGAGCTATGCTGGACTGCTGGTAGCCTAACCTTAACCCTGGTATAGTGAATTAAAAGTTAGGGCTGTATGTAACAGTGTCACACAAAACAACAAGTTGATAATATAAAACTTTGTTTTATAGGTAGCAAGATCTGGAGGTAATGTCCATCGTGGTTTATCTTTAGGTTTATTTTAGACTGAAAAAAATTGTATGTGTGAACAAATGCGTATGGGAATATGTGTGTGTGTATATGTGTTCACGTGCCTGTTGCCAGCACCTATGAAGAATGTGTAACAGCAGCCACAGGCTTTGGTTTATATGCTAAATACATGTTATATCCAATACCAAAATCATTGTTTTTCTTTGAAGCCAAACTGCATGATTTTTCATCATTTATATTATGAATGTTAAAGTTTGCATTATTTTGAATGGTTTTTTTTTATTATTATGTTTGTATTTATCATTGAAATATTTTTACCTGTGGCTCTGTTTGTCGTTAATCTGTATTACTGGTTAGACCTGTTTTAATTTTAGCATATTTTATCAATATAAGAACTACTGTTATTGTAATTCTTAATTGTATAATACAATTGTACTTTTGTGTATGTACTGTATCGAATGTCCCTCATCATAGGTGTCATAGCAATTTCTATACCAAATAGATATATTAGATATAACTCAAAAATCCATTTAGGAAAAAATATAAATGACAAACAATCAGATCTGTGGCACACACCAGTCAATAGTAAACTGATGCATGAACCTGTTTTTTTTGTCATATTGGAAATAATTAAAAATAGAACACCACTCACTTTTATTTATGTTTTTAAAAACAGGCTTGTTAAACATTACCTAACAATGAATTATCTCACCCAAAGAAAATGAAATTGTTTTTTTTTTGCTCTTCAGTGCTTATATGAGGTGTTTATGAAACCATCGACTTTAAAAACTTAGTTTTAAAAATAGTTTTTGAAGTCTTCCATAACAAACTTGTCTTGCTTTTTCCTTATATATTTATTTTGACAACAGAGCTTCCAATGAGATTGACATCATTTATGTTCTGATTTGTTATAAACATGATTTTTTGCTTACTCTGAAGTGTCATTAAGTCTGTTTAAACAATAAACATAATCTCTGGCTTATTGTATTTACTCCAGAGTTGTGATTGCATGTCACATATGTTTACATTTTGCTCAGAAATCACTGTTGATATTATTGATAACAACTGAAGACATTTGAACCTTTTTACATATTTTCCTGTTCACATATTTAACTGAATATTTCCCAAGTACCAATTTCCTTTTGTGAAGCACTGATGTGCTTGGAGACAATCTATTAAAAATAAATTCCTGTAAATCTACGTATATTCTGTCTAGTTAACTGAAAATATGAATCTGTTTATTTCAATATGTGCCTTGCTTAGAAACATTATTTACAAACACTTAGTCCCGCCCCACACTCAGACTATTTGCTGAGGACTGCAGAGCGCTTCTGATTGGCTAACAGAGATCTATTTCTTCTGCCAGATTCTGTTTTGTTGAGGTATCACATAAACGAACATTATTTTTCTGGGCACATATTTAAATGTATTTCTTCATAAAGAATCCACACAACAGCTTTTAGTAAACTTTAAGCTGCTGTAGATGCTAAAATAAAAAGTATGCCCCGCCCACTTTGCCCCTTCGTCATAGGACGTCCTACGTCAGTCGACGTGAGTTTGCTGACATAAGGTGAGTTCAGCAGTTTGGTTAAAGTTTATAAAGCGTTGTTATTACTGTAAAACGACACAAATGTTTAATGTTTAAACGGGTAGATAATGAATCGCTAGTTGAGAGTCAAAGTTCTGGAAAGTTCTGGGTGTGTGAGTTGATAAATGTGTCCGGTGATTGTTTGTCAACAGGTGTTTGTTTGTTTGTTAATGTCGATTTACAGCTATATAGAAGTATAAATCGTGTTTTGGGACCTGGATTTATATATATCGTAACGACTTTAGTTCAAAACCTGATGATCTTGAGTCGATCTTAGACTGGGTCACTGGCCGCTCAGATTTAATTTATAACAGCATGCAAGCATATAGGGCATAGGGTCTTTTTCATATGTCTTAGTACTAATGATTACTGTTTATTGTAATCTATTTTAGTAATTTGTCGTGTAGTTTGCTTACGTAAATCAGCTTAACATTTGCTGTTTGCTGGTCAATGCGGTCAGTCTAATTCTCTGGCTTCCTAATGTCCTCATTTGAAAAGATCATATTTATCATTCACGTCATGTTAACTGCATATGTTTAGATATTGCTGGGGTAGTTATGGCATCTCCTGCGTATTTTGGTGACGGTCCGCCGATGCTTGAGCGTGACCCGTACTTCACTGAGGTCATCAGCCAGAGGATGCGCGTGCCCGACAGGCTGCGCGTCGCGCCCGCGCCTCAAGTGCACGAGACTGCGGACCAGATGCCCGAATGTGTACCTGCAGCCTACAGCATGCATATACCAGACAGACTGGCCTTAATAGGTTAGTGTTCATACAGAGAGATGCAGCAACAACAGCAAGATATGTATCCGTCCTAAATGTCTTGCAATAATCTTTACAGACGTTCCTGATCTGAGTCCACGGCCCCTTTTCTCCAAACACACGTCATCAGTGTGGGACTCGCAGCAGGGCTCCTGGGACAGGGAGGCTTACATGAGAGAACCTGTTCAGGTAGTGCAATATGAGCAGAACTGAATGTGTGGAGCAAGTGTGTTCAGAGACAATGAACTTATGTTGAATATCTAAACAGTTCTGGTAATTTCAAATGACAGGCCCATTCAAGAGCCAAATGAAAAAAGTATGCAAATTCAAAATGCAAGCCATTTGATAAAGTTTCACTTTAGTACAGGAATAAGATAGTGTAGTATTATGGTATAATAACAGTAAGAGAGATAGTTAGATAACACAGTTGTATTTGGTTGTTGTAATGTAAATGAATATCATTATCATTTTCTTATCAGTTGCTTTTTATTATCTTGACTTTTAATGAAAATGGTTTATAAAGTGATTCTTGAGACTGTACAGTTAATTTATAGTAATAATAATGATTAAATCGTAGTACAGCACTTTGTATTATTGTACAGAGTCCACTACGTAGGTGTTATAGTGACCAGACCTTTGGTCGGACCCCACCTGGAACCCCCAAACACTCCAAACAAGCACTCCACTCCCAGGCTCCGTAAGTCCCCATTTCTTGTCATCTTCAGATGTTGAAATGTATCAATGAACTGCACCGGTTTTGGTGTTTCCGGGTGATTTTTTTTCCATTTCACAGTACAACATATTCACAGATTGAACCTGTGCTACTGAGATGTGGCTCAAAATTTCAAACACTGTCTTCATTTCTTTAAATAGAATATATGGTTTAACTGGTAGAGTGTGATGCTAGCTACACTATGGTCCTGTGTTTGAATCCCAGGAAACACACTTTGATCAAATTGATAAAATATATAAATTGTAAACAGTTATTTTTGACATAAGCTTTTTTGTTTATATTTAAGGTTGTGTTACAAAGTTGTATTTATTGATTAATTGTAATACTCTTAATTATTTTCTTGCATAATGCAAATGCAATATACATAAAAAGGAAATTATTTACAAATCACAGAGGGCCTACAAACCAAGTTCCTCCTTTCATACAAACGGTTATAAACTACATGTTATGCACTTATAAACATCCACTTTATAGTCTAATAGCAGTTATATTTTACACAGGCTCTGTACTTAATGCTAAGTATCCACTAGGGGGCAAGAGAGAAGTAGTTATGGCCTCATTAAACCATGTGACTCTACATCACTATTGCTTTTCTTTGAAAAAGCCTGTATGCATTAGGCTGAAAGCTTTTCATTCTGTAGATATTTGTACAAAACTTGTACAAGAGACTTTTTGCTTATCGTTAAAGCCTCTACTAGTTGTTTCACACACTGATCTAATGTTTTATAACTGTAGTAGTTTGGATTTTTCCAATGACACTGTTGCTCCCATTATGTACCTTCCGTGGTCTGTCCCTAACAGCCGCAGTGTTGGACGTCCTCCTGCTGTACACGCAGACCTCTCCCCACCAAAGCCCCCAGGGCCCCCCTCCATCCCACCCAACCTGCTCTCTCCGCAGAGCATGCTGCAGGCTGCCAAGGAGCTGGGCCGGCATGCTTCTCAGAAGCTTCTCCAGACCGTCACCCAAAAATACTCCTCCAGGTGACACATTCAGACGATGCTCACCATCGCCTGTTTGTCCTTATCCTGCTGCTGTGGGCTGTAACTAACAGAGCTTGAGTCATCCTGTGTGTCTCATTCCTGTTAGGAACTGTATCAGATTAGGCTGATATGGTTCTGTTAAACCTTTAGTGCTTTTAAAGTTGGCACCTCATTTGGGTTATTGTAAGCTCCCTTTGCCTATTATACCTTCCATGGCTACTTTTTTTATTTTTTTTTCTCCAGTTAATTCATCAATAGTTCTTGCTTACATGCACCTAAAACAGGGCTACCACGCTTTTAACTAACTTTCAATGGATTTATTTAAGATACCTTGGTCAATGTCGACTGCTGTGATTTCTGGTGTCTTGTGTTTCAAGGTTCGGTCACCCAGAAAACAACCCCTCCCAGGCTGTAGAGGTTCAACCTGGTCAGAGCAGGACAAGGTGACAAAGTGGCTCATATGTGCCGTTAGTTATTTAGTAACACATTTAGTAAAAGCTGCTCTCAGAGCAAACCAGTTAACTGTTTATTTGGTGGTGTATTATAGTCAGAATGGAGAAAATTGTCTCCTATCATAAGTGGTTGTGTTTGATAGAACATATGGTTGTGTCTATGTTAATACTCCTCTTGGACATTACAGTGCCTCACAGGAGTACTGGCTAAGCCCTGAAGAAGACACAGGGACTGCTGTTGAATTTATGGTGCTCCGCAGACAGGTCAGTGCTTCATCTACTGTTGAATTCCATCCACATCCAGCTATAGTTCACTCCAGACTCACCCTACACAAACTTAAACCTGCATGACTTCATTTCTTTCACAGCCATTTTTGAACAATTGTCACACAGCGATACAGTGACAGTTCATAGTAGCAAAGCAATGTGAACTTCCACAGAAATTACCTTTCTAATTACCTAGAAGATTAAGATTAACTAAAGGACAAATGAACTTTCGTATACTAAGAAAATGACTAACTCTGTATCCACAAGCCATTGCGGACATTTGCTTTCACCTCACATTGAGTTCCTCTGATTTGATTGGCTCAGGTGCTGAAGATGAGCAGACGGATAGCAGGTCTGGAGAGACAGAACGCAGAGCACAAACAGACGGAGCTGGTGCTGTTCTCCCTGCTGATGTCTGCCGGCTTGATCAACGGCTGGCTGTGGATGCGCAGATGACAGCTCATACTCCAGACCATCTCCACAACACTTTATTAACACACAGCTCTACAAGAGAAACTCATTTTGCACAGCAGTGCTCTTCTCTAAAGCCTGTTTATGGGGAAGTAGAAAACTACAGTTTGTATTATAGATATTAACCGGGGATAATTTTGACCCAGTCCAGTTATGGTACATGAATGGCATGGAAACCACTCCTGTAGAATGTATTATCATCAAGAGGCGTAATGCACTGTCCAATCAGTGTCATTTAATCAGTTACGACATGAAGCATTAATGTTGGTCTGATTGATCTGAGGGAAGTCAGGCATGTCTTCACTCCTAGCTGTCGGTATAATGTCTCTGGCCTTCATAAGACCACTGTAGGGACTGGTGAATATATTTTGCATTAAGTTTCTGAATGATCTGCATCTGCAAACTACTAAACAACTGCTGAATTTTCTGCATGCTTTAAAAGCCCCAAAATATTATCAGTTTGAGTTTATATATATATATATTTTTTTTGCACCAAAATAGGCGTTTGAAAAATGTGTTTTCCATTTTAATGGCAATTTATATATTTAAAATAAAAATTGTAATCTTCTTTGTTTGTCTCATTTCTTTTAAAAGAAAATGGTGGACACATCTAACAGAAATAGTATACAGCGTTTATGAAATTTTAAGCTGTGTTTGGAATAACATGCAGATCATGTAATAACAGAATAAGACCGGGAGTGGGTTAAGATCATGATTTCATGCTGTCTCAGCACAATATAAATGAGTTTTGGGAAACAGGTACTCAATAGCAAACAATAAAAAAACTCAAACCTACAGTTGGATCAGTTTATTAAAAAATTAAATTAGCCAAGAAAAAAAGTTATCTGAACTGCTTTTGACTATAATCCAAATTACAATATGAAGCCTTATACTAAATCTGCAGGAGATATGATGGGGAAAAAACTGATTAACAGGAATACAATTAAATTAAACTTGAACCTTGATTGTACAGTAATAACATTGTCAAGCAGCAACTAAGGTTTTTGTAATACAACAAATACTAGTGAAATGAACGAAAACTTTCTAGTGGGAAAAATAATTGGTAAAAATGGATGACAAAAGGACAGATGCTAAACAAAACTGAAAATACAAAAACACATTCTTGTAAATTGTTCTGAGATGGACTGTAACATATTCTGCTATGAAAAAAAAATCAGACTTTAGGTATCAAATGTAGCAAGACCAAGATAATACAGACAAAACTGAGTCTTAGGTGGAACAAACTGATAAATGTGCAATCTTGACTTTTCACAGTGACATTGTTACATTTTAACTGGATGGATTACTGTTACTCAATAGATTTCTGTTTTTGTGTTGAAAGAACCTTTGATATGTTGTTTGTGTTCTTGCACAATATTTCTGTATTATAACTGGAACATCATTTTGCATTCAATGCAATACAAAATAAGATTATAATGAGTGAATGTTTATCAGTGTTTTGTACCACCTTAGACTCAATGAGCTCTTAGGTCCATTGTCCTAGTTTGTGCCAAAATTAGATGAGTGACCTTCAAACTTGAAGTAACTTTTTTTAGTGTTTAAATTTAAAAAAAGAATTTGTACAAACACTGCTGTTGAGTGTTATGACCATTGGTTCTTACAATGCTGTAAATTTTATTTCAGAAAGAAAGCCTGGAAGGCAGAGAAAAGAGACCAGTTTCTATCTCAAGCTAATGGGATAAAAGATTGTGTACAAAATGTTAAGTACCATGACAAGGCAAAATATGTGGAACTGGGATTGGTTGTGCTGAACAAATATTTAGTTGTAAATTAATACAATTTGGTCAATTTATCAAAACAAATCATGAAACTAGTATGAAATGTTTTCCCATGTTATACAAATTCTGTTTATAAAACAATAGAATGAACATTTAGGGAAAGATTTTATCATGTTTTATCAATAGCCCAGCATATTTTTGTCACTGAACCAAAAACTGTAAATACAAACTGTGGTGTAGGAAATGTAGGAACTTTGGTCCTAAATATTTTGAAATCATGGTCTGACCAATAAATTATACTGCACTGATTTCTGTGTCCTGCAGGGGGCAGGACTAACTCAGTGTGAAAATACATGTATCGTTTTGATTGACCGTTCTAACACCTGCCATTGAAACATTACTGATGTAAACAGTAAACATTACTGATTACTGATGTGCAAACACTTCCAGATGAATTCACACATTTTTAACACAGGTCTGGATGGTACAAACACTATGAGGGTGCATGTAGCAAAACCTGTCACAGAATTCAATCCAGGTTATCATTGTAAAAATTCACCCATGACCAAGAAATTCCTAAAAAGTACAAAAATAAAATTGATGAAAAGTCTTAATTTTACCAATTTTACGTAAAATTTCATTTAAATGGTCCATGGCACATTCTGTGTCATTGTGAATTAGGATAGGCTTTTAAAACAACCTGATCATTGCTTGGCCCTACTTTTAAACATTTGTGTATAATGTCATTTCAGATAACCTTGGTCAGGAGTTAAATGTATATCTAGCATCCATGGGACTAAACATAAAGCTGTTCTGTCTTCTACAAATCATGTTACTGGAGCACACTCAACACAACACAACATTTTGGATGCCACCTTTATCTGACACACATTTCAGGTCCTGGAGAACTCCATTATCCAACTGATGAAGTGAATCAGGTATGTTTGATTAGGGAGACATCCAAAACATGTACTGTTGGGAGTCCTTCAAGAACATGGTTGTAAACAAATCTACAACATTCAAGTCTGACAATACCCAAGTACATCTGACGATTCAACAGTGACCATCACAGTGAACGAGAGGGTTTGGGGCTTTCCAAACCGCTAAAGGACAGACAGTAATCAAGGACCCCTGATGCCCACCACATGCTAAACATGGTACCTCTCATTCAAGGCACGATACAGCTGCTGTTGTTCTACTGGAATGATGGATCTCGGTTCTGATTAGAACCAAACAGACTTACAAAGACAGACCCAATACCAGTTGGGTCATTCATTCTTTCACATACAACTTTAGGAGCATTTGGACCAGAGGTGAATGCTTGTTGACCCACTGCTCTTTAAACAGTGCACTGTGAGATGTACTGCTCACCTTGTACAGACAATACGTACTAAAACTTTAAAAAGACACTAAGACATTCAGTTCTTTTCCTGCATGTATTACAGTATTCTGATGCAGTATTTACACCTAACACCTGTTCCGCTAGTTACCATATCGCTAAATACTCAAGTGCCACATTCGAAATATTAGTACATATACACAACAAAAAATTAACATACCCAAAAAAGTAAAAAACAACACAAAGTAGTGCAATAAATGTAAAATAATCATTGCAAATACATTTGGTCCAAGGGTCTGGAGAGGAAATGACCACCAGACAATACTGTACAAAAAACTTGACTGTATATGATGTTGTACACTGTTGCTCGCGGGTCTGTACAAAGGCCTCCATAAAATGCCACTACAATGAAGAGTGCGTTTCGAAACATCCCGTCAGTGCTGATCCAAACATGTAACGCAGGGAACATCCTTCACCTGTTATGCGAGTGTTTTTGAGTGGGATCAGATGAGAATTTCCACCATCTCGTTGTCGACGTCCTGCTGGGGGAGGGGTGGAGGAAGGTTCTGCTGCGGGAGACACTGCACTGGTGTTCTCCTCTCCAGCGTGCTGCTGTGGAACACCGGCACATCTGTAGAGATGAGTATTCAAGAGCAACATGAGTGCCGTGTGTAATGGTTTCAGTACACTATTCTTCTAGTCTACACTAATACACTATGGTGTTAGTACAGTATATCTAACTGCTGCTACTGTTTTTTTGTAAGGTTGAAGTAATAAATATGTGAAAAATCGACATCGCAACTTTTAATTGAGCTGCCTTCGTTGTTTGCTTTGCTGGTTTTCAATCACAAATAAATTGCTCATTTTCTTTATTTGGCGATGAAACTAATTCACAAAATCAGTGTTATATTATGATTGAATTTGTCAGAGTGATTACAAGGACTATGTTCAGAATGGATTACCATTTTACTAGTAGTATATACTGCACAGTGCACACTTACGTTATAAGACACTTTTTTTGATTTTGGATTGTGAACACATTGTGTATGAGGGTGTGAGCGTTACCGGCGATGCGGTCGGGTATGTAGACCGGGCTCGGGCTGCTGATCCGGCTGGGTCCAGGAACACTCTGCAGTGCTGGGGTGCTCGGCTTGCTGTTCTCTTGACCCTTTTCCGTCTGGGTGCAGCTGTCCCTGCTGCCGGTCTTTGAGTGTGTGGCGGCCAGCATGGGGGTGGAGGGCAGCACTGGAGAGGGAGAGGAGGAGATGGACTCTGTCCTCAGAGAGTCTCCTCTGAACTCTGGACCCAGCAGAACACCTGTGACATTCAGAGACGAGAAAAATGAAAAGTGAATGCGTGTAAGGGGTCTTTATGGATCATTTGCCAACAAATGTGTCTCTAATGCAATCATCATATATGCATAGATTTATATTTTTAATATAAATGCATTATTTAATTCTTCCGTATTTCGACTCAGATCATCTCAGCAGGTCACACTTACCCAGGCTGCCCTTCCAGCTGCGGTCCTCCCGCCGCTCCTCTGTGATGGGGCTGCTTCCGCTGAGACCCAGAGAGTGTGACAGAAGCCCGGAGCCGCTGGAGCTGGCGGATCCCGTGGCGATGGACATGAGGGACTTGGAGGGCCGCATGGCTGGGGCGTCTAACTTGCTGGCGGGTTCTTTGCGCGAGCGCTGGTGCAGCACCTTTATCATGGCGTCCTTCTCTATGATCTGAGCGTGCAGGTTCTTGATTCGGCTCTCCATGTCCAGACAGCGGCGGTTGGCCATGAGGATCTCCTCCTCTTCTTTCTGGATTCGCGCCTCCACTGAAGTGTCGTAGCTGCTGCTGGGGGAGTGGCTGATGATGGAGGAGGAGGTGTCTCTGAATAGGGTCACACATCACATACATTTAAACATTAAAACCAGTTAAAAACAAGGTTTAGTGTGAAGCAGTGATTTCAGGCACCTCTGTGTGGCCACAGAAGCAGCAGCGTCCAGTGCAAACTGTCTCATGACGCTCTCCTCCAGGTATTTCTGCTCCCATTTGGTCATGTCGGCCTCCAGGGCCAGAATCCTCTCCTCTTTTTCTCTCAGATGCTCCATTAGAGCCGCAGTACTGAACTCAGGACCAACTGTGTTCTGAGAACCACCCTGCCTCTGTGAGAGAATACGAGAGAGATTAGTACACAGCCAACATACAGAAGTATACAGCCCAGGCCAGTTGATTTAGATGGTCAAATCTCACAAAACCTGTCAGAAACATGTCATGTTTCACTCCAAACTCAAAGAAAAACATAACTGGCTTTATTTATATTGTTCTATTATTGTATTGCAATAATTTTGTACATGAACACAAAAATGGGTAACAGGAATCACTCTGAGAATAATAAAAACTTTAAAATGTTCAATTTATAAACATTTTCTTTGATTTTCAGGTGAAATATATGATCCATAAATTTTCCTGGCAGGATTGGTAAGATTCATGTGCGTTTGCATCAAATGTGGGTGTAAATGCTTTTTTTACCTGTTGCATGCGAAGAGACTCCAATTCTCTTTCCAGTCGCGTACGCAGCCGATGCTCCAGCTGTTCCCGCTTCTCGCAGGCAGCCTGCAGCTGCGCTAGAGCCTGCTGCATCCGCTCCACCTTCTCCACATACACCTGCTTCTTCTTCAGCTATACAGACACAAAATGCAGGTCAGATACAGTTGCTCCCACCTTACAATGCCCCTCTGTTTCCCTTAACCCCCCCTCCTCTACATTTCTGAAAACCACCAACAGCCATAACTGAAGCCAAAATGAATGCCCCAATTTAGCTTGGAGGGGTGAACACAGATGGGCCAGAGAGCGCAGAAGTATTTGGCTCCCATCTGGAAGGGGTGGGTGGAGAGGGCAAGAATTTAGTCATCTTCAAGTTCTTTCATGGGACTCAAGGGGCTTTGTTAAGGGAACAAGCGGGTGTTTGTGACAGGGCAAAACAAAAGTGGAACAGGCCGGTGCATTTTGGGACGTGAGGGTACACAGCCTGTTCAGCACAGGCCAAAAGGCCATCTGGGAGCATGCCAGAGAAGTGCAACCAAAGACTCCAACTGTTGCAGGCACTCAACAGCTTTCAGAGTTCAGAGCATTCAACTTTTGTTTGAAGGTTTATTCTTGTTTTCTTCCCTTATTGAAGTTTTTTTGCCTGAATAGAGGTCATGTGGTTTCAGAGAAGGTTGTGGCCAATGGTCCATTCGAGCTTGAAGATCTTAACTGTGGCAATAAGGAGGCAATGTATACATGTATGTATACATGTACCTTCTATTTCAACAATAACAATAATTTGTTGTTGTTGTATTATATTCTGTAACAGTAAATTGGTATAGAACAGTATCTGAAATAGATCAACCCCCCTAAATCTTTCCATCTGGTGCCAAATAGGCAAAGAGCCTCAACCCTGCATCTGGATGGCAATGTGATTCAGCAACTCCTCAGCCAAAACAAAACAAGAGATTTCCTCTTTACTTACACTAATTCAAGTCGTTGAGGCTTTGAAAGAAGGATATATTGTGGCAGATTGCCATGTGGAGAAACAGATTGTAGAAAACGTGGAGTGAATGTATCTCAGCATGTAATGCAGACACCCCAAAACTAATTTCTAAACAATTTCTACAGGTGTGCTAATGCTTAGCAGTAATAAGCAGCAATGCTAAACATCATTTAAACAATTAGTTATCAAGCTACCTAGCTAACTTAGTGTGATGTTGCCATGTTGAAGAGATGCTGTTTTCCATCCCAATACTAAAATCCCTTTGTTTAGCCTTCTAAGACAGACTATTGTTGACTGAGCTACTTGCCTTTACTTTTGTAAGCCTCTGTTTATTATTCTTATTCTATGTGATACATGGATATTGAGTGCTTGTATGAGACTTGTTTTTAAATGGCTTGTAACATCTTTAATGTATTAAATGAAATAAAAACAAATCTCTATGAATGTCCCAAACCATTTACAGCATGTTATTCAAGAGTGCACTAACAATTGATAAATGCTGCAAAGGTAGTAAATAATGAGGATGTTTACCTCTTCCTCCAGTTTGACCACTTTAGCTTGGGCGTTGTTCAAGGCCTGATCACGGATCTCGATGTGCCTGCGTTGGTCTTCGTTTGTGGAGCGAAGCGAATTTAACTCAATCTCAAACTTCTCCTTCTCTCTCTGGGTCTCTTTATCTAATAAACAAGTCAAGTTTGTGTATAATGTGAGTGGTTAGAAGTTCTAAGATTTGTTACATCCGAAGGTTCTTTTCTAGATATCTTACACAACATTCATACACGTTTCAAAACAAGTTTAAAGTTGCAAGTAACTTAAGTGCATCTCATTGGCTTCAGGAAGCATCTAGATTTTCTCCAGATGTAGAGGTCCACTCACTCTGAGCCAGAAGCTGCGAGATGGTTTTACGATTGTCTTCGGTGCCCTCACACTCTTTAGCAGCTAACTGCTTGTTGGCCGTATCCATTCGCTCTGTTAAAAGACAGAAAATACCATAATACTTTCCTTTCATTTTACTGTAAAAAAAACATATCCATGTGTGAAAGAGAAAATAAATTTTGGATACCAAAACCACAGTATGTCAAACAGCTTTTGTATGTAGAAGAATGCATTCATGTTAAACTGTATATGGCGTTTTATTAACAAATGTTATTATTATTATTAGACTACAATCAATTCTTTCTCATATGCTAATTCCAAATAAAAAATGCTATGCTGCTCTAACTCTAAATAAATATTTACTTCATACATACAATGAATGCAGCAAATAGCTATAATTGATTTAACAGATGTTTTGTTATTTTCTTTGTCCCTGCAGGATAAATAACGTTGCTCATTTTCCAGACCTTTTTTCACTAATAAAATACCATGGGGACTGGTTGCTCAGCAAATTGGAAAACAAAAATCTAACAAACATTTTACATGAGTCCAATTCCCAAAGAGTGTTCTTGACATAATTCACAATCTGCTGTCAATTCAAAAACTGGCCTAGATAAAAGGGCCATTATATAGCAGGGGTTGCTGCTTTTTTTGTGATGGCAAACCATTCATCGAGGAAGTGGGCCAAACGTTAAAACAATATTTCCCCCTGCGTTAGACTGTGAGATGAGCATTCCAGAATCAAATGCCTTAAACGAGGTTTTAGCCCATTGCTTAGCAGTTGCTAGGGTGTTCTGAATAGTTGTTCTGAATACCACTCTATGCTATCTATGTATATGAGAAAATGAACAGTCATGCTTGCCTTAGCAAACACCACAAAACATTTAAAAGAAAATAAAGTACTTCTGCTGTTGTTCAATGCTAGATTTTGTCTGTTAAGCTACAGAAAGTTTAAGGAACGCTGAGAGAAATAAAAGAAACACTGAGGGAAATAAAAGAAGAGCAGGAGAGGGAAGAAAAAAAATTAGCTGTAAAATTCTGGGGAGCTCCCTGTGGACTTGAAGTCTGGGCATGCTGCCATAAATCAGGATTTCTCTGTTCTCTGCTGGACTAAAAGAACATGGCCACACTGAGGCAAAGCAAGTGTGCTGACAGCAGCAGAGAAATGAGACAGAGACCGATACTTCGGTTTGAACTCAAAGAGATATCACACAAAAGAAAGCCATCAGAATGAAAATTAAATTTAACAGTCCTGAACTTTGGAGAAGAATAAGACAGAACATTGGAGCTAGGAAGAACCACCTCAATGTTCTCGTTTACAGACCATAGTATGACTCCATGTTATTTTCATTTATGTTTTGAAAGTATATTGTTCTATATCTTTTACCTTACCAACCAAGAAGCCTAACCCTAACCGATAATAAAACTGTTTGTTTAACTTAACTTGACATCTTAACTAAGATGTTGATTTCTTAATCATCAAGACTAGACCCATTCTAGACCCATTTTTATTTAAAAAGGAATAAGTCTTTGATCAATGATTTTGTCTGCCATTAATGAGACTCAAATGTATGTACAAAGCATTAACTTAATCCCATAAATGGTGCAATCAATAATTAAAAACCTTTGAAATAAGCTCCTTGTACAATTTATTGACACTCCCTTTATAATGGTTGGTGAATATTGCTAATACTCTCCTAAATTATCCTGCTGTGTTCTTACCTCTTAAGTCTCTGTTGAAGTCGTGCAGCCTGCGCACCTCCAACTCCAGTTTATTTCTCATGGTCTTCTCCAGGGCTTCCCTCTTAGAGGATGATTTAGCCAGGTTCTCATAGGCTTCAGACACCATCTGAATCTCTAACTCAAGCTGCAGAGCAAAAAGATGCCATTAACAGTGTTGCATTGTTTAAACGTGAAAATATAAAGTCCACATGTTTAGAATTTATAGGGATACAAGCCGTGTACAGATAATATAATGTGAACCTTCAAGAGCTACTTGCCTTCTGCAGTTTGGACACCTTCTCCCCACACACTTCCAGTTCCTGCTTGAGCAATCGGTTCTCTTCAGACAGCATGTCAACCATCTGCTGGGCCCGGGCTAGCATGGTGTAAGGATCCCCCTGCATGGAGTGTGGGTGTTGATAGTGTTGTCCTGGATTCTGCTGCTGCTGTTGTTGAGGGCCCTGTTGGTGGTACTGATGCTGGTGCATGTGAAAGCCCCTGGGAGCTGACCCATAATGATCATGAGGAAATCCATGGCTCCGCTGATGGGGAGGATGTCCTGTACCATATGGATCGCCTTGGTGAGACCCAGGGCCCTGTGGACTTCGTGCACCCATGGAAAAGGGTGGTTCTATTTGATGACCCATGAGTGGAGGAGGGTGGGAAGCGGCCAAACTGCTGCTGATAGTGGAAGACTGTGCACGGGAAAGAGATCCTCCTGATGTAACAGAAGATGAGGGGCTGTGCTGATGGGCAAACCTTTGTGAGTGACTTGAACTTTCCTTACTTGACCTAGTAAGGGTGGAGCAATGAATATTATTCAAAATGTACATTTACACATTCGGCAGACAAAATACATAGATTATATCAAAATTGAAAACAAACATTAAATTGAATTCTCATCCATCCAATCTTTATGCTGTTTATTCTATGTAGGGTCATAGGTAGTGCTGGAGCCTTCAAGACTAAGGCACCGAAACACTTTAGAGGGGTGGCCAGTACATCAGGTACATCTTCAAGTTTCCTGAAGGGCAGGAGTCCCAGGGTCTTTAACCCACGACCCTACTCAGTCAAGTAGTCACATGGAATTTGTTTTCCAATGACCCACAAATAAATTACGCTGATCTAACAATTGCATAATCAAGGATCTTTTTTCAGACTAAATTATTGTTAGGAAACAATGACGCACCCAAAGTGAAAAAGTATGTAATGCATTCCAGCCGTTCAAAAAAATATTCTTTTAAGGGTCAACATTCCTGGTTCTCCACAACATAATGGAGAAACTGTCATGTTGTGACAAGCTGTAGATGATTTCATAAGCATTCTTTTACTATATGCCACACACCGGATTTGAGGTAAATAAAACAGGCAAAACTGGCTTTTCCCATAACACCTGACAACATGTCCCAGCACTGTAGGGAAGGGCTGTTCAAGAGTCATTACATGAAAGTTTTAACAATTGAGGAGTCAGGGAATTATTTTACCTGTATGTATCAAAATGTATCATTCCAGTTCCCACACAAATCCAAACAATTAACCCTTTCCAGAGGCTTTAAGGTAAACTCACCGAAAAGAGCCATACTCGGGTGGTGGCTGGTAACGGACATGGGGAACATCTGCCCTGCCTGGTAGGCTTGCGGTACGGTGGTCTGGGTAGAAATGTCCTGGTTCCTGATGTTGAGGCTGATGGTGTTGGTGCTGTTTGGGTGGGGAGGGCATTCCCTTAAAAGGGTAATCTGGTGGTGGGCCCCTATGTGGGGGTCCCGAGGGTTTATAGTAGTCTCCTGGTAGTCCAGGTGGGGGCAGTTGAGGGGAAAGTGGAGAACTGGTAACAGGCGCATGGGCCTTGACCCCACTGGTGGCCAATGAAAGCTGCATCAGTCTTTCGCTGAGAGAACGCACATGGCCTTGCTTAAGATCTTTGAGTCCATCATCTTGGTGCACTTTGCCACCACTCACCCTCTGCACCGTGGGCCTGCCCTCCGGGGGTCGTACCTTAGGGTTGCTAACGGCAGTCACGTAAAACGCAGCACCAACAGATGCGGGTAACTGTGGCTGAGGCTGGTGCCCACGGAAGTACTGCGACTGCACCTTGGCTTCCTCGTAGGTAGGTAGGTCCTCAGGATTTGGCCCCTGTCCACTCACACAGTTCCCACCACCTGACCCAGCACCTCCACTGCCACCACCTCCCCCGCCAGCATTGCGCAAGCTCAGCTTTTCCATGCCACTGTCAGCCTGCAGCTCCTGGCCCTGAGGCTCCTGCCTAGCAATGTGGGGGACCATCGAGTGTTCGTCCCCTGGACTGCCAGGCCCTGGGTAACCACTTACTGGACCTTGTTGCTGTGGTGGTTGCAGGGCAAGGTAATTACGTCCCTCGCCATAGCGCATTTGCTCCTGTAGGAGGCGCTGTAAAACAGTGTGGTTGTTTCCACTGCTGCTGCTAGCCGATGTGTCCTCGGAAACTGAGGCTGCTGCCCTCATTTCCAGATCTTTTGACCTGCCCACCTCATGGAAGGAGGAGCTTCGGGTGCGGTCCACACTCCCTGCACAAAACATCAATGAGCCATGAGTGGTAAATTCAGTTGCTAACTATTATTATAGGCTGCACTGCCACAAAACATCAGGATGGCACCAATAATTAAGTGAACAAAGTTGTAAATGAATGAAAGGAATGACATTAGCGAGTCTTTTGCATGCGCTTAAGAGAAAAGCCTGAAATCTTTCACCCCAACTGTCCCAAACTCATCACACATTGACAGCTGGGCAGCCACTGCGTTGTTAAACATTATACTACACAAGTTTTATAATTAAGCATGACCTCTATGGTAACGTTTAATTACAACTAATTACTACTTAATTGACGCACAGGGATTAATACAGTTGAACTGTACTTTGCAGTTAAAAAGCCCAGAGTTCAAGGTGCTGAAGTCCACCCATAATGCAGATCAAACCAATACCATACATTTTCTACGATTTCATTGCTCAACAGCTCTATCATGCAGCGCAGTGGAGTTACATGATTATCCAAAGTTTTAAACTCGCCCCGTTTTCCTACTGTAGGCTTGAGCTATAGACACAAATCACACAGAGCAATTTCAAATAACAGTGAGCTGTTAAAGCATACAAAACCATTAGGTGGAAACCATTCCTTGACATTAGTGCCAATACTGTTTAGTACCTCTACGACTACATCACTACAGGAAAACGAAAGGTTACTGTTATATTTGGATATCCTCTAAATGTTGTTTAATTTGGAATGGTTGCCACTACTGGCCTTGAACAGAGTTTTTAGTTTGGTAGTTATTGCACCATCTAAACAGTAATGAAGGGGAAACATATTACGTTTACTATTGTTTTCTGACATTCTCCGCAATCTCAAGGAGGATGAGGCTTTTTTCAGAAACATCTGTAGTGAATAATCAATAAACAAATGTAAAGTCAGGAGCAGGACCAATGATGTACTACAGCTCAAGAGACAGGGGAAGAATACAGAAAGATAAAAAATGCATTTCACAGTAACACCCCCCATACTTCCACTTCCTGTGAGTTTCCACTCTTTTGCTTACTGACTTCTCAGAGCAAATGACATAGGTGGACAAAAGCAGGATAAGAATGTGTAATACTGAGGTCAAAAAAGAACTTGCAGTTAAGACTGAAATTATTTTCAGGGGTTTTCAATAAAAATGTGAAAATGTTTGGATACTTGGCAAATATATAAACATTTTCCCAAATGGGATCTTTTAGTAACTCTGTGAGGTTACTTTTATAACTAATTTTACTGTGACCATCATTTGATGTGGATGGGAATTGACCAAAGCTTGGATTTAAACATTAGTGCAAATGTAAGTCCTTTTGTCCCACTGATGTCCATTCCACCCAGCTAAACACTTGCTGAGGTATCATGTCACAGTGTAATCTTAAGTCTCCATTACTTTACTCTACATTTGACCAAATTACCTACCTGTGTGGCTGCTTTAGCTGCTGTCGTGTGTCACTATTGGCTCATGGTGTTGACATTCACCAGGGTCTTTCCTCTGACGAAGCTCTTCAAGTCACTCCAAAACACACAGCCGGCCAGTGAGGTCCCAAACACGAATCCACTCTAGAACAGGAAGACCAGTAAGAACAATGGGG
>JAZGTK010005010.1:0-23223 GCA_036877625.1 Ambastaia sidthimunki
ACACTATGATCACTGAGGAAAAAACAACAGAACTCAGAAGGGTTGGCTAATCTACATAAATAAGTAACTTAACAAATAAATAAACATATTTTCCACACCTTCACATGACATGCTGTAGTTAAACTTGCCCTTGTTTTGCCATGGAAGGTTTATTTAAGGTTAAGAATATCATTCAATTTCTCTGCCTTGCTGTACACAGCTATAGTTGTCATTTAAAAAATGATATTCTTACTATGATATTTTAGTGTAGTCTCTTTGAGCCAACTGCCCTTTTGTTGATGTGCATCTAAAGAGAAACAAGAGCCAGTTTCTAAGCTTTGACTTTCTCCATGCCTGCCGCCATAGGCAACACAGCAGTGGGGATTAAACGAGCGCAGTAACCATGGCGACACATGCAGCAGGGAAAAACTAATAGGTCAGGTCCGGGATAAAAAACATCTTAATAGAAATACACTGTCCAAGTGGTTGGAGAGTGATCAATTGAAAATGGATAATGTAAAGGATTTATTGCTATTACTTTGCCTTTCACGGAAGGTAAATAAATCAAAGCAGAACTTTCTGCCAGAAACCTGTTTGCCCTTCGTAGGAAGTAATATAGCCTTTCTCGTTTTTGAAAATTTATAGACAGACTTCCGCCAGATAGTCTCGCAGTGAACATAAGCAAATGACCTTCCTCACCTGTCACAGTATCGGTCACGTGATGTTACACAGGTTTCATTGTGGATACCACGCAGTGAAATGATCTGAAACAGCTGCCCAACCTGTGATACGTTTTCTAAAAACATCGTAAGACAAGAGTATATCGCAAAAGTATATAAACGCAGTCCTGCTCTCTCAGTTCATACATTTACTACATTCGTGTAGGGAATCATACATCAATGCAGTTTAATTGTTAATAGACTTAGTAGACTTTCAATTCTAAAATTCAGCCTCATAATGTGACACGGTCATTTTAATAATTTCTGAATTTTTAAATTGTTTTACAAAAGAAAACTCTCGTCGCCCAGTTTCCATGGTTAACATAATATAATGTAATTTTTTATCTATTATTATTGTTATTATTTGGACTAAGTCTGACTAAAATGTATGTGTCGGGTCAGATTCAAGCAGAATAACATGTAACGTTCTAGATGTTTGTTTCAAAAAGGTCACAAACAAATGATACATTGTGAAATTATACATTTTAAAAAAATCACAGGAATAACAAAGTGTTCCCTTTTTCTAGCAGGAACAGATCACAAAGTAACTTCCCTATGTAGGAGAAGTTTTCATTGTAGTTTAATTGTATTCAGTAAAATACGTGTATGTAATATAATTGTGAAACTAAAGGGTTGAACAGACATGACAATGTGTAAGCTATCATAGCAATTATTGCTGATTATAGGGTCTGCATGAGGTGGTCATCATTTTGAGACTGTTTGCAGGTGACTTTACAGATATGTTTTATAGTAGTTGAAAGAAACATATTCAAGAAATCATTAAGAATCTAAAAATGAAGAATAGAAAGATTAAGAAAATTAAGAAAAAAAGGAAATTCTAATGTTGCTATTGAAATAAATTATTATTATTATCTACACTGCATTTGAGTGTGATGGAATGGGACTTTATGGAGTTAAGCTGTGGGAATATTACCGGCACTCATTCCTGAATTGAGTGCCATGACCCATTTCATTATTAATGTTTATATGTGGTGATAAAAATCATGTTATGTTGAGGACTGCATGTCATTCCCCTTGTAAGAAAAACAGCTCCATACAAAGTGTGTCCTACATACAGCAGAAAGAATACTGCTACATCCCTGTCTGTGTGCTCGTTCTCCTGCACGCACACAGAGTAAATCTGCTCACATTCCTTATATAATCAGCTTTCAGATGAGAACAGTGTTTATCCTCGCTTTGTATGCGCTTTATCCATGTAATTGTTTTTGAAACCTATAAATACTTTTAGTAGTAGAAATTCATTTTTATCACTGATCTGTGGTGTGATGGATACTTTTATATGTAATTGATTTAAATAGATAGAAAATTAAAACATTTATTATAAGATACAAAATTTAAAAATTTATTATAGGGAAAAAATAATATCACAATAGTGCATAATTGTTTAATCACTGAATAATATAAATGTATTTAGTTTTTGCCTAGTTTTAATTAAACTTTTCTTTATGTAAACCGCTAGTTCTCCATGACAGAAGCAGATAATTATACACTTAGTCAGAAGTGTATAATATTAAATAAGTCAGAATTGGTGGTTTTGAAATTGCTCAATGGGACGAGTAAATACCGGTGAGGTCTTGGAGGTGCAGCAGGTTGGAAACTTGATCTCTTGGTTAAATCATTAGCAAAGCAGAAACCATTATTGGCACTCTTCCTTTAGTTTCTTCCTTTTGTCTTTTTATTTGCCTTTTGATTTGTCCTCACCTGGTTAGTAAGAATGAACTGTGCATAGTCAAACAAGTTTGTACAGTAAAAACCTTTGTGCAGAAATATTTACAGTAAAAATTGTAAAGCTTTTGGATTGCTTTTGGATTCATAACAGATTTTTCAAACATTTTCTTTATTTTTAAAACTACTGATTATTTAAAAATCTGAACCAATGGGTCATAAATTGTGTTGGCTAAATCTTTGTTTTGACATAATTCTGTTAAGATTTTAAGTTCCCTAACATTGGTCAGATTTATTTGTGTTTCTTTTGCATATATTAATTTGTTGTATATCAGCACTTTTCATGGTATTGTATGTGTATTGGCTACAAGATGTGTAATGCAGGATAACGTAAAGGTGGTTACTGTCAGGTTCTGTACAAAGAGACTCAAATGCAAATGTCAAAAGCAGAAAAGCACAAAAGACTGGCAGCGTGCCAAGCCAATAGTAAATCTGGCTAAATCAGGGGTAACCACCAGAGCCCAGGCAACAATCAGAGTGGCAAGAAAAAACAAAAACACACATAATGAAAAAAACAGAAAAGTGAGATCAAACCTAAAACCTGACAATTATATGAAATCAAGAAACACTATCAACTCACACACACACACACACACACTTTCATGTCTAATAGTTATTAGGTGGAGAATTGCATTGTTTATTTATAATACTTTATTATATGTCTGTCCATGTTATCCTTATTACAGTGAATTTTTCCCAGAATTTTTTTAATTGGGACAGTTGTGTGTGACACAAAGTTTATTTCATCAAATCATATCAATATTTCAGATGGCATCATTAACATATGGATTATATGATGACTTGTTTAAAAGTAATATCGTTAATAATAATGAATTATTATATGCGCTGGCATTATTTTAACATTTTAAATGGTTATAAATCCAAATTTTAGACTGTTTATAATGACCCGGGCAACAAACTGAAATTAGATCGAGTTGGGTTTAACTGGGTTAAACTGCTTTGTATTACAGAGAAAACACAATGGAAGTAAGCTTTACGCTTCAAACACACCCGAGTGACTCATTTGTCTTTATGGAGTTCCCCCTCCCCCCGACAGGTGAACAGGGCGTCACCCTGAGGATCGTTGTCTCTATGGCAACAGCGTTATTGAGCGTGCTTTACATCTTGCCACCACAGGCAACGAAATCTTAGCGGCTGGATTGTGTTAATGTCCCTTAAGGATATGTGTTTGCTTTTCACCATGGTTTCATGTCGTACCTCCATTGAGATCCCTGAGGTCCTGCAACTTTTGTTTTTTGATATGCACATGTCTGGTCTGTGCTCAGAAAGATTAAGGAGTAGTTTACCTGAAAATTGAAATGCTGTTTTCATTTACTTACCCTTATGTCAACTCAAACCCACATTCTATTTTACATGAAACAGGAAATTGTTTTCCACTCCCCAGAATTAAACAAGGAAGCTCTCTTTTCCTGCTGCTCAGTACATACTTGATTAAATTATACTTTAGAATCAAGTATACATTTGCATACAACTCTAAACTCATTTTGTGCCTGATAAAGGCAAACTGTTTTCATCTCCCCCACTCCAGATCATTCAGATTTGGTTGTATTTGTCTGCCACCACCTATGGTAAACAGTGTAGTCTTTCTGAGGTTTGTGTGCATACTGGTCTCTTTCAGAATGTGTATTCACACACTATTACCTCAATTGCAGAATAAAATGTAAATGTCAGTGATGTTCAGCGAGGTACAACCCACTTAGTCGTGTTAAAACAATACATTTTAATAATAAGGGCAACACAATGGACAATTATGAGGCTAAACATTTTAGAAGAAAATCTGCAAAATACATACAAATGAAATCTTTAAACTGTTGAATATCAGAAACAAATATCTATTTACAAATTAGTTGTACAAAAAGGTTTGTGACAACTACACTATAAACAAGTTGATGTATAGACTCCATTGAGACTGAAAGGAAAAGGGCAACATATTCAGTCTCAAGTTAAATTTTCATAAGCAAATACATGTAAAAGCTAAAGTCTTCCTCTCCGTGTCTATGTGTTTAATAGTATAGACACATAAGATGAACAAGCTTTGCAAAAAATAAAACCTTCCTTATATCTTTACATTGTTAGAAGACGTCAGAACCAGTTTTACATTTCGTGACCATTGTGTTATTAGTACAAACAACAACAGCTGAACTTTGTAGGTGAACAAAAAAGGCAAACTGAAACAACTTTAAAACATAAAAAATATTACAAAAAATGAGATTTAACACATAGCAAACACATTTAACACGTAGCAAACTCTCCCTGACAAGTACAAAACCCTAAAAACACAGCCCTTAACACACCCCAGCTTTTTAAACTGAAGAAAAGCAAATATTGACCCTTCATTTCGGAGTCCTCTTAGAAGTATCTCCAAGTATGAGATCTTCAAATCCTTCTTCTTTTTAGCTTCTGCAAGAAAACAATGTTTTACACATAGTCTTTCCTGTCATATCCACCACTGTTAGAACGTGGAGCGGAGTAGCCCATTCTTGGTGGCTTGTACTTCTTCTCCCGTGGGGGACAGGTGCAGCACAGCATCGCTCCCCCGATCAGCATCATAGCAGCTGCTGCAAAGCCTATGTAGATCGATGCCCCGAGCTCTCTTTGCTGAGCGGCGGTCAGCATTGGGTTGTAGAAGTCCCGAATGGTTTGGTTTGCCACCCAGGCAGCTGGAATGAGCTGCAAGATTCCAGCGAGAATGAAGAGGACGCCGGCAACAATCATCACTTTTGCCTTGGATCCTTCATCCTCGATGCAGTTGGTGCACTTGGCTCCCATGACGGAGATCAACACGCCCAGGACCGCCAAGATGATGGCGATGACGGACATGGCTCGGGAGGCCTGCAGGTCCTGCGACAGAGCCAGCATGGAGTCGTAGACCTTACACTGCATCTGTCCGGTGCTCTGAACAACACAGTTCATCCACAGACCTTCCCAGATGACCTGAGCCGTCACGATATTCGCGCCAACGAAGGCCGACACGCGCCACATGGGGAGAGCGCAAGCGACGATGCCAATGATCCAACCAATAATGCCCAGGGCGATCCCACCGATCTCCATTCCCATCGACATGATGGCTTTTGATGGACGGTCCTCTTACCTAACAAAGGAAACGCTAATCAGTCACAAATTTTGCAAAAATGAGATACAGTACTTTAAATGGAAGATTTTTTTGAGAAAAGTAATGAAATTTACCAAGTGCTGAGATCTGAGCTTTGATGCTGATACAGTTCTTTGTCGTGTTCCTCTCTTTCTTTGTGTAGCCTGTGACTCTACTGTGAAACCAAGCAGCATTTATATTCACAAGGAGGCAGGTGCAGACGGAGGAGGACCTTAGTGTGATGACGGTTGATGTGCTACAGGTTCCTGTGTGTCCCACCTGCCCTCTATGGCCACTGTGGTGAGAAGAACAATGCAGATGTATTAGCTTTCCCTTGAAATTCAATCCCTGCTAACATGATGCCTGTTGAAGTGGAGAAACAGGCTTGGCAGGGACAAAACACCTGGAGGCACAGTACGGTAATCAAGGGGTTGGAGAAGAGGGCTAATGTTTCATCTAAACCAGTAAATTGTGTACTTGCATTGTGGGAAAAAACACCGCTTGAGATGCTGCATTTGAAAGATGCAAAAATCCATTAATCGATTTTTATGGAAGATTAATGGAAGTTTTGATTTCAGAAATATCATGCCATGTCGTTTAGTGCTTATTTCAGCTGAAAAATAAAGAGATGACCTTTGTAACTCTTTGTTACCTTTGCTATTGTTCTTGTCAGAAAAGAAACACTCCTTCCTTTTTACCGTCTTTAGCACAACAAAAAAGGAACAAAAAACCTTTTTGTGATGCAAACAACAAACTCATAGCGTGTAAACGATCTTTAATTCCATTAGCATGCAGTGCAAACAAACACTCATCAGCATCACCTAAACACCAAAACATTGACCGATGACAGGAAATGGTCTTATATGAAGACTCACCCATGCTGTGACTGACAGCAGAAAAACAAAATGAGAGAGAACGAGAGAGGCTGCTACAATATAAGGGACGGTGAGTAAACTGATCTGAGTCTAAATTTAGTCTCTATCATATTACTAGGGATCTTTCTTAATGTATCTTATCTTTTTATCTATTTTTATATCATTTGTATCTATTTGTTATTTATAATATAGCCATTCATTTATATTGTTTATTTAAAGTGACAGTGTTTGTCTCTTTATGCTTTGTTATTGGTTTGGCATTGGTTTGTTATTGGTTTGGCATTGGTTTGTTATTGGTTTGTTATTTGTTTGGTATTGGTTTGGCATTGGTTGGCATTGGTTTGTTATTGGTTTGGCATTGGTTTGTTATTGGTTTGGCATTGGTTTGTTATTGGTTGCACTGTTTTATTTGTGTGCAGCTTGGCTGTAAATGCTTTCGCAATACAAAGTTTTTGTCATGCCAACAAGAAACTATAAAACTAAACTTCAGAAACAGAAGAGGAATACTGCATTTATATATTGTACTGTACTGTATTTCAGTGTAGATAAATACTTTTGGTGTTCATTTTTAACAGTACATATATTGTGTTATATATATAGGTATAATACCTATATATAGGTATTGACCTATAATTGATTTAAATGTTTTGCTTAAAAGTTCTTTTCTTTCTTTAGAATAAATACCAATTTATTTTGCTATCAAATTCAATTAAATGTATACATTTTTAATTGAGGCTGAAGTGTCAAAATAGTTATTAGAACAACTGTACATAACTGGTAAACACTTGCGTTTACATATACTGTATTAATATAACACACACTAAATTACACACCAGTGTTTTTGTGAGTTCTTTTGGTAAGGTTTTCATCTATGTCATATGTTGTCATTACATTAGAAATAATGATGCATGGTTACTTAGCTAATTGTTCAATTCAGCATTTGTTTAAATGGTTTTTTTTTTAGATTAAATATAGATTCAAGTTTAAAGATTATGAAATTACAGAGTTATGTGGAGCTGAACTCACTTTCCAGCAAAAACAATTAACACTGAAAAGCATATGTGTCTCTCTGCCAGTTTTGTTGTATTAGTCAATGCCAGGGGCTGTTTAGCTGTGGAAAATGTTATAATAACTAAGAATAAGAAAACCAATGAAACACAATTAAACATTTACAGAATGTTAAAAAGTTTAATATTCACAATTATTTTAGTTCAAGCAAAATAGAAAGATGTTAGTATGTTACAAATTTTAACTGCAGACATTTTTACATTTGTGTTTTAGACATTAGCAGATGACTTTATAATGTGATGAAAGTATATAAAAACAATATTTTACAGACGGTTTTAGTAAATATTAGTCTATCTAAATAAAAAAGAAGTCAAGACTATAAAAATATTATCTTAATCTTACTTTCACTGACCTTTGCTCTGTCCCCAGATTTTTAATTACCATTCCCAAAACACCTCACAAATTTGATTTAAACCTACAATCCAAAATCTAAAAGTAATTCAACACAACTTGGAGTGACAACAGAAACTGATAAAAACATGTAGAAACATTTCCACAGAGATATACTGACTGAATAGTCACTATTCATAAGTAAACTAAAACTTTTGAGTTCAGGAGAGGTTACGAAACACATCTTCACAGTTATCTTTCTGTGAAAGATTGTCAAATATCCTCTGAGCTTCTCAGACATAGTCTCTCTTGCTGTAAGTGCTTGGGGCCATTGAGTGGTGGGCTGTGTAGGCTATTCGACTTGGGGGTGGGTACCTCGATTTATCATTAGGTGGGCAACTGCAGCACAGGATGGAACCCCCGACCGTCAACAGAGCCGCCGCAGCCCATCCCAGGTACAGCGATGCCCCTATTTCCATCTTCTGAGATTCAGGTACAAGCGGGCTGTAGAATTCCCGGACAACAGTGTTGGCCGACCAGGACACAGGAATGAGTTGCAAGACGGCAGCAATTATAAAAGCGGCCCCAGAGCTGATCATCACGCGAGCTTTGGTGGCTTCATCTTCAATGCAGTTGGTGCACTTGGCTCCCACTACGGCCACGAGGAGCGCCAGAATCCCAACGATGACGGACACCACCACCAGCGCACGGGCCGCCTGCAGGTCGGCTGGAAGAGCCAGCATGGAGTCGTAGACTTTACACTGCATCTGACCTGTACTTTGCACCACACAGCTCATCCAGATTCCCTCCCAGTACACCTGAGCCGTGACGATATTGTTGCCGATGAACGCGCTGACCCTCCACATTGGCAGAGCGCAGCAAACAATGCTGAGAATCCAGCCAAGAACTGAAAGACTGACTCCCACTATTTCCAGTCCGAAGGCAGCCATGTCTCCACAGTTTCTCCTTTTAAACTCACTCTGTCCTCTCTTGTACTCCCTTTTTATGCTCTCTGAGGCGCAGCCTGTGTCTGCTGAGTCCTTGAGACTCTTCAACAATTACAAAATAACCGCTTGGGCAGTTTACACTCTGAATCTCTGTCTTCAAGGGCTGCTGGAATGTTCTGTCCTAGCAGAAACTTCCCCCCACAAAACTTATGTTCAGAGAAAAAGGGCTGACCTACCTGGGATCTGACATCAGATGATAAGGTGCAATCTTAGTATTGGTTAGCGTTGTCATAAAAAGGCAGCTGCTCTCTTTGTAACCCTTTCAACAGTGTTGCTTCCGTTATAAGGTTGTTTAAACCAAAGGTTGGGATTGTTTGCAGACGTTAATAGATAACCAGGCAGTTCTGTTAAAATGCTCTTTAATGGGCAATCATTGATGTGAACATCTTAGTGCAGCCCATTACGCATTTATACTAAAGACTGAATTACTCGAGCAAAAACTGCATCATCATTTACTTGTGTCAGTTGAATTGTTTTCTTCTGTGGCATTCAAAACCACAGAAGTTTATTTAGCAGAATTTCTAAGTTACTTCTACAGAGATAAGGATGTCAGCCCTGTCTATAAAGACTTTACATTACTGCATTACTTTTACCAGCATATCTAAGCCATCATATGTTTTTGAATCTGACATCTAAAGCCTCACTTTGTATGAAAGTCATATGGTGTTGTGGGCCTGTTTAAATCCAGCTATTATTTATGTGTTTCTGAATGCTTAATTAAAAGCTTTCTAAATGACATATTTTCAGGGGAGTGTAAAACTTAAGTGGATATTTTGCATCAGTATCTACTGTGAATGAAATCCAACACACACTACTGTTGTTGTTTACAAAGGAAACAGATATTAACACTGACCTACTTAAGTTCACCTACATATCAAAGCACTATATTCAAACAGACTCATTACTGAATTCAAAGTCCTGGCAGCAGTCATGGCCACCTTCAGCTGAAGGCTATAAAATATGACAGCAAAACATTTATGGGAATATTTGCCAAAATCCGTTTCCTGGTTACTGTGTTGTTAAAATAAACGATTTTTTTAACAACGCAAACCAAAAACAAATTATAAATTATATATGAAATTAAGTAACTGATATGTCTGTTTATACAAAATTTGTAAATTAGTAAATATTTAAGAGAAATTAATGTTACAGTTTTAAGAAATGCAAACATTTGCTTAAAGAGGCAAGAGAAAGCACAACTGTGGCAACATAATCCAAAGTCAACATGTCACAATTCAAGCTTTGTTCTTGTAGTTAAAGACGTGACTGATGTGAACACATATAAAAGCAGGAGAATTTTGCAATAAAAATTTATTCCACAGCCACAAGTTTTATCTTCACTCACTGCTTGTACGTGTTAATGTTACTTTTGCTGGAATAAAAGTTGATATACTCAGACTTTGTTCATGCAAACATTGCACTGATACCAAGTACTTCTCAATAACATAACTGTAGTAAAAATAACTTCAAGTTCCTGATTTATGACTCATCATCAAAGGTGACATTTAACATTTATACATGATGATGACTTATATATCACATGATTAAATGTTCGTGGTTTCTATTTTGTTTGTTAACAAAAGTAAGACCTTTCTGTATGTCATTTATCATTTTCACTACATTTCTACTTTCAGTAATACTACACAAAAATTTTAAGTTTCACATATGAGCCAATAAAAACAAACCATAATGCTACAATTGTACAATTATTATTTATTTTGTTTGCAATCAACTGTAAGCACTGTTTGACTTCTACATTACTCTTATCATTGTTTGCTATTTACTCTTTGTGCTACAAAATAAATTATTCCAATTTTCATTTCATTAATCTTCATTCATTAATCTTCTAGCTCTGATAGACTATTTATTCTGTATACTAGTTTTATCTATTTAGTGTATACTCATTATCTTTTGGCCTCTGATACAGGTTTTGTGTATTTGTTAAGCAACACTAGCTAATTATACTTACCTTGATAAGATTAACATAGGAAAGACAAAGACTGGGGAGAGGGGCCTGTTTAACTACACAACTGGAAAAAATGCAGCTGGGTTTACATTGTAAACGAACAGTGCAATGAATGCAAATGAAAGAGCCTGATAAGCCTTAGGGCCTGAACCTGAAAATATTTAAAAGCTTTGTAGTAAAACCCCAAACGCATATAACATTTTAAAGGTGCACAGTGGAAAGTGTCCTAGTCAAAAATTAACATAGTTCCATTACTGAGCAAGTACATAAAAAAGAAAAGTTGAAAGCTGTGCCTTACAACAAGTAACTTGTAGTTTTATGTTTTAACCACAGATGGCGATAGAGGCCAAAATTAATGTTTAGTTATGAGGATGTACATTTTACATCTCTTAGCTGTTCTAAATTCACTGTAAACCGGGCTGATTGTTTTAATTTGGTACTCAGCAGTAAACAATAATAATTTTGACAAATTGTTATGACAAATTGTTAGTAAACGATTAGTCGATTAACATCTGTTTTCTAGTACAGGCTACTGTAAACATAAAGGGGGAAATAGAAATTAATTGTTATTGCCCAGTTTATACAAGACAAACCGAAACTGCAATATATGACAGGTGTGTGTGACATCACTTCCCTCTCCATCAAATACTCATTCTATTTAAATGAGTTTCTGTGAGCCAGCACACAGGCGATGACTAATATGTTTCAGTGGGAAGATATTGTCTAAACCATGGGCGGGGCTTAGGGATGCCCCCACCTCACAACACACAGGAGATGTTTTAGGTGAGCACAATAACTTGGGTCATGTGTTTTGTGTGTTACATATTTTATAAAACTGGGTGTTTCCTATATAAAAGTTTAAGCCTATCTTAATTTTAAGCTTAATTTTAATTATCTGAACTTTAGCCTTGCTAAGTTTTGACACTTGTTGCTCAATGTGCAAAGAATAAGATCCAAGGAGGTACAGACTTTTGAGGACCAATACTGGTTTGCTCTTTATATAGTTAATGATCACAGCAAGGGTGTGTCTGTTTGTTAAAGAATGTTGCTGGAAGAGACATAAACTGGGATATAGTTTGTTTAGGTAATCCTTAGCTTAGCTTAACCTTTGATAAAAGTGGTTGAGAGAGGGAGAGAGAGAGAGAGAGAACGGAAACCCGAGAACATAAGCAAATCTAAATGTTAATGTGGGAAAAAAATACCATGCGACAATAAATTATAGAGCACAATGCGTATCCAGGCAGCAGCCTCACTAGTTTTTAAACTCTTCAAATGTAGCCAATAGGGGGCATACATTTACCATGGCAACTGGTAGCCAAATGTATAATCATATATCATGCCAATAAAATCATGTATTGTACAGATTGTGTTGCACACATTGATCGTTATCTTTAAAACTTGATAAGTGTTGAAAAAATAAAGCATTATATAGCCTGCTGTCAGAGATTATATTTAGTAAACAAAACACTGTAACATGAGCAGAATTCTTGTGTGCAGCTTTCATTACAAACCCTCAACAGCCTCTCATAAAATATGCTAATAATAATAAATGCTAAGTCATAGTTAAACAGATATCATATATGTGCAGCGTTTTCCAAAATCTATATTTTAAACAGGCAAGTTTGAGTTTGGGGCTTATTTTTTAAATATTTTATACTGAGCTAATGATGAGTTTCATGAGACTTTCATGGGAATTTGTACAACCAGATTCGTATGAAAACAAAGATTTGTTGGTTAAACATAACCACAAAGCTCCACCCCAAACTTAACTGTCAGTAGGGCATGATGGGATATTTCTGATGCAACATTTGGCACGGCTTCATGTAACTGACTTAATTAAGCATGTCAACACTATACTAAAGCATGTGGACATTATATTTAAAAGAAATAGATTCATAATCATTAACACTGATAAATGGAAACTCTAGGTTCTCAGACTGTTGCAAATAACAGCTCATTCACTTTTCTTTATATTTATGAGTCTTCACCTTATGAATGAGAATTAAACTTGTAGAAAATGGCTTTTCTTCATTTCTTTTCTTTAAATGTTTCTTTATTTTCTTTTCTCTGTTATGTCTACTAAATCAACCTTTTACTGTTTTCTGTTGTTGTCAGTTAAATAAAGCTGTTCAGTCTTGCCCAGAGTTCATTAAGCAGAAACTGGTTTAACTGGTTCAGATGAGGACAGGTGCATGTTGGCCTCCCCTCCCCTTTTCTCATGAACTGTTAATAACATGCTTGTGAAATCCTGGTAAAGTTGTCATGAAAATTGCTAACATGCTGAGTAAGACACGACGTAAACATCATGCAGTATCTGTTACATTTGTCATATCCAAAAGCAACAAAGATATTTTTTGGGAAGTCCTTGACCTGAATGGGGTGTCAGGAAATGAAGGGGAATGACTGTTCTTTTGTGTTTTATGAAACAAATTTGTTCTTGTTACATTGTGAACTAACTTGAGGGAGCCCAAATCACATACTTAAAAATATACTCAAGGTCATTATTGTGTTTCACTGGAACTTTTTTTGGTCTTTAAAATGTTTTGAACATTTATCATTTACTGTAGCGACCAGCGCTTATTATCCATATGATCTTTCAATATTTACAAAACTAGTTTTATGTTCTTGTTTTTAGGGAATATGCAATATGGTTACTTCCTGTCACAGGCATTTCCTGTCCTAACTGCTGAACAGGAACAAATACCTTTGGGCCACATTTCTCTTAGTAACACATTACACAAATGCTTGACCAGTTTATCAAAGACCCCCCCACACCCCCATGTGATTTGGTCACATAGATACTTTCAGGAGTAAATATTTAGTTTAAAGAAATAGTATATATGGTCTATAGGGTATATATCCATATATGGCATTGTGTCCTCAGCGGAAAAATGTCTAGTTAGTGACTCACATTCCAGCCTGTGTTCTAAAAAACCTAAAAAACTAGCAGAGCGATTCATCCGTTGAAGTCCCACCCCCATACCTTCTCGGGTCCTTTTAAAGCTTCGGCACACGCCCTTTGAGACATACACCTGTAAGCACTGCAAAGAGAGCAGCCTTGAGAGCCGGAGAACAGAAAAACAGAATAGCATCATGGTGTCTGCTGGGCTTCAGATGTTGGGCATCGCCCTGGCCATTATAGGATGGATCGGTGTCATTGTTGTCTGCGCTATTCCCATGTGGAGGGTCACGGCCTTCATCGGCAACAACATCGTGACGGCGCAGACCTCGTGGGAAGGAATCTGGATGAGCTGTGTTGTGCAGAGTACTGGACAGATGCAGTGTAAAGTCTACGATTCTATGCTGGCCCTCAGTTCAGATCTTCAGGCAGCCCGCGCTCTTACAATCATCTCCATCGTAATTGGAATCTTGGGCATCCTTCTGGCAATGGCCGGTGGCAAATGCACCAACTGTGTTGAAGACGAGAGCTCCAAGTCCAAAATTGGTATAACCGCAGGAGTGATTTTCATCGTAGCGGGAGTGCTGTGTCTGGTCCCGGTCTGCTGGACAGCCCACGTCATCATCCAGGAATTCTACAACCCCCTGGTCAATCAGGCACAGAAGAGGGAGTTGGGAGGAGCCCTTTACATTGGATGGGGGGCTGCCGCCCTGTTGATCATTGGAGGAGCTTTGCTGTGCTGCAACTGCCCACCCAAGGAAGAAAGAGGAAAATATACGGCCAAATATAACTCTGCTCCTCGGTCTGATGCTTCTGCACCCACCAGCAAGAACTTTGTGTAAAATCTGTGTAGAGCTTATGATGTTCACCAGGATGTATCGTTGAGGACTTGAAAAAGCAGCCATTGAAAAGCTAATGATACAAGTTTTCCAAAGATATACCCTATGTATTTACTGCTCAAAGAAAATAAGAGGACAATAGGGAACCACATTTAAAAAAGAACTCTTAGCAATTAAAAGAGGCTAATCTAGAAAGCCACTATGCTTGTTTTAATTTTGACGTGAAATGTAATGTTTGTGATATGTTCATGATAAATATGTGTTATTTTTTTATTTCATTAAAACTGTTTTTTTAATTTTCAAGTATTGGAACGGTGAGGATTTTGTACATATTCCTATTTTGTACAGCAAACTGCAAAAAAGTTTTCTGATATGATATGAACTGATATAAAAAATGAAAATAAAATATGTTGATATCCACACTTATGACTTAGGAGTGTCTTTTAATTGTATGAAAATCAGGTATCAAATTACAGCCCTCAGTTTTCCCGCTCTGACACATAAAAGATTTAGAAAGAGTGCTTTATGCAAAACATTCTCAAAGGGAGTTGCCTTACGTGGTATATCCAGAACAGGTTCTACAACTTGTAAATGCACAAACAAGATTTGTGGTTTGGCTTTCTCAGTGCCACAGCAAAATATCTAAACAGCTCGTTTATGTTATCTAAACTGAATCTACTAACATTTAGCCTGTGAGTTTATAAAAAAGAAAAAGCAACAAATGAAACACTGAAACATGCATATATGTCAGGAAAATACATACATTAGTTATATTAATATAAAGATATTTCACCACTATACATACCATGTTTTAATGGTTTAGTAAGTTTCTTTAATGATTTACTCATATGGCTTTTGTTTTCGGTGTTTTCAGTCAATAAACCCTTTCATTGTTTTTTAATTCATTAGACTGTTCACATGTGCCGTTCTTTCTGAGAACTGCCAGATGTATTTCTAGCTTTAGAAACTGTGTATGTCTTCATTCAAATCAAACAATGGATGAAGAAATAAGAGCCTCACAAAATATCAAATTTCTTGTTTTCTTTTTGTTTCTCTTTGCGCTAAAACTCCACCCAATGGCTGAAGGCTATAAAGCCAGACAATTACAACCTAACAGACTGTTCTTATGAAGTGACCCCTGTCCACAGGATCACCAGCAGCGATGGCATCTCAAGGCATCCAAATACTGGGCATTATGCTTGCCATGGTAGGCTGGCTGGGGACCGTCCTCACCTGCGGTCTGCCTATGTGGAGAGTCACGGCCTTTGTTGGCGCGAACATTGTCACAGCACAAATCATTTGGGAGGGTTTGTGGATGAGCTGTGTTGTTCAGAGCACCGGACAGATGCAATGTAAGGTATACGACTCCATGCTGGCTCTGTCGCAGGACCTGCAGGCATCTCGGGCCATGGTCGTCATCTCCATCATCGTGAGTGTCTTTGGCTTCCTGATGGCTATGATTGGTGGAAAGTGTACCAACTGCCTGGAAGATGAAGGAGCTAAAGCCAGAGCGTGCATCGTCTCTGGGGTAATTCTGATCATTGCTGGGGTTCTTATTCTAGTGCCTGTGTGCTGGTCTGCCCACACTCTTATCAGGGACTTCTACAACCCTTTATTAATTGCTGCCCAGCGTAGAGAGCTGGGAGCCTGTCTCTACATAGGCTGGGGATCTGCAGGTCTCTTGTTGCTGGGTGGTGGGCTTCTTTGCTGGAACTGCCCGTCCAATGAGAACAGGCCCTACATAGCAGCCAAATATGCCCCTGCCAGATCTATAATCCCAGCAATGGATTATGTGTGAACTGGAAAATGATAAAAATGTGAATGTATGTGTCAAGTACTGGAAAATGCAAAAGGACTCACTGCAAATGTGGTTAATTTAGACTTGTTTATATAAATGTTACCATGAACTTTGTGTCACTTGATAAATGCTATTAAAAAACTGAATGAGTGATGACAACATTTTCAAAGCTGCTCAATATATAATAAAAGCTTATTAGAAAAATTTGTATGTGTGTTTTTTAAATAAAATGTAGTGTGTTTGATCAAAACATCATATAATGTCAAGTACAGATATTAACCCTGAAAGCATTCGTTTTTCTATGCATTCTCTCTTTACATACGTTGTCTCTCAAGGGGTTACCACTTCTCTGTTGACCATTTCACAGCTGTAGTTTGAGGCCATTTCTTTTGTACTCAATACAAAGAATCGGTTGTTACCGTTGTCATAGAGAAACCTCTGCAGTCCAACCAATGTGCAAAATTAAACAACCAAAGGCATCAATTACAGACCCTCAGTACATTCCAAACAAACACAATATCTAAGCATTCTGCCCAACACAACTAGACTAGGAACAATAGGTGACAAATAGGTGTTTATTTATTTGACAAATTAAGTATAACTGTTTACTTATACATAGGCCACAATAAGCTATTTATTTGTTTTACAAGCTGCTATGAATTGTAAAGGTCTAATATATTCATAAAGGTTACATTTCACTATTGAGAGTGAAATATCTTATACTGTAAAAACGTTTTAAAACACTTTTAGTTAGACCAGTTATAAAACCTAAAAGCTACAAAAAGCTAAAATTGCATACATGATTGTGCACAAATACAAATATGATCCTTTTAGAAATGTTCTTTAAACAAACTCCTTTGCAGAGGAGTTTGATTTCGGTGGTGGGTATTTTGCGACGAAGGGTCGTTCCTCTTTCGGAGGACATTGGCAGCAGAGAATCGCGCCCCCGATGAGCAGAAGCCCCGCGGCGCCCCAGCCAGTGTAGAGAGACGCCCCGAGTTCCCGTCTCTGCGCATCTGGGAGGAGCGGGTTGTAGAAGTCTCGGATGATGGTATGCGCGGACCAGCAGACGGGTGTAAGACACAGCAGTCCACCAATTATGAAAAACACACCCGCAGATATGACAACTCTTGCCTTAGCGGTTTTGTTCTCGATGCAAGTGGTGCATTTCCCACCTACAACGGCCAGGAGGATCCCGAACAGAGATACCAGGATTGAGATGATCACTAGAGCGCGGGCAGCCTGGAGGTCCTGGGACAGTGCGAGCATTGAATCGTACACTTTGCATTGCATCTGTCCCGTGCTCTGTACGACACAGACCATCCACAGTCCTTCCCAGATGATCTGCGCCGTAACGATGTTGTTGCCGATAAAGGCACTAACCCTCCACATAGGAAGCATACACGTTATTATATCTCCTAGCCACCCAACAAAGGCGAGGGTAATTCCTAAAATCTGAAGCCCCAAAGATGCCATGACTTTTCACTTTCTCTCTTCTTTTTGCGACTTACAGTGGCGGTCAAGTTTATATTCAGCCCCCCTTCTCAGGGTGGGATTTTTAGTTTTATGAGACAGGAGTGTTGAGGGTAAATGACTCCCAGAGACAAAGTTGAGGCCAGCAAACGGGGTAACAAGGAGGGAGGTGGTCTGAAGTTTACTTGTCTTACATAAAGATGCAAAATTTATATTTTAATTAATAATTTTTAAATGTCTTTAAAATAAAGAAAATAAAGTCACTGAAATGTAATTTTCCTTTATGAAATTTTCACAAAGGGATTAAGCAAATATACAGATGTATACTGTATTTGTGTTGTCCACAGATGAACCGTTTCAATATTGTATTATGTATGTCGTCTGAATATTATTATTAGTGGTAGGATAGTAGTGAAGTACGACATTTATATGGAAAATTAACTGCAGATTTTTGTATCATTAAACCATGTATGAAAAGGTTATTTATCCACGTGTTTTATAGAGCTAGTTATCTTTTAGTCTTCTTTTTATCTTCTAGTTATTTAGTTTTATATCCTGGATGTATCTTTCTAGTAGGCACCCCTAACAATCAAACATAAATACATTTGAATCTACCTGGTTCATACCTGGCCAATATGTCTTAATGCGCTTGTTAATAATTCAAATGAGTTTAACCTCTGAAGGCAATTAGGAAGGAAAACCGGAAAATTCCCACCAGCTGCCACAAATCACATTAATGGCAAACCACACCTCTAAAAGTGACTTTAAATAATTGTATCTGCCAATACTGCAGTAAAGTCTGATTCTTTCCATAACAAAACAATGGCGTCTGCTGGGCTTCAGATTTTGGCTACCGCGCTTGCAGTCATCGGCTGGTTGGGGGCTATTATAATTTGCGCACTTCCCATGTGGAAAGTGACGGCGTTTATTGGAAACAACATAGTGACTGCGCAGATCTTCTGGGAAGGCCTGTGGATGAACTGCGTTCAGCAGAGCACGGGTCAGATGCAGTGCAAGGTTTATGACTCCATGCTGGCGCTTCCTCAAGATCTCCAGGCTGCTCGAGCTTTGGTTATCATCTCAATTCTCGTGGCCTTTTTGGGGATACTGCTGGCCGTTGCAGGAGGCAAGTGCACCAACTGCGTGGATGACAGGGACGCGAAGGCTAAAGTGGGCGTCGCAGCCGGTGTGTTCTTCCTGGTGGCCGGTGTTCTCTGCCTGATCCCGGTGTGCTGGTGCGCGCACGCTGTCATCAGAGACTTCTACAATCCCATTGTGAGTGAAGCCCAGAAACGGGAACTGGGAGCATCGCTGTTCATCGGATGGGGGGCCTCCGGTCTTCTGCTCATCGGGGGCGCGCTTCTCTGTTGCCAGTGCCCGAAAAGTGAAGGTCGTGGTTATTCTGTGAAGTATTCCGCTCCGAGGTCTGCTGCCAGCGGTGGCGCTTATGTGTGAGAATCGGACTTCTGAATTATAAAGCTTAATTCTCCTGTTTGTAAAGGGAAGAGATTGAATTGTTTGCCTACATGGTTTTATGACTTTTAAACGTGTAATAAATTACTTTTTAACTTAACTTTGTCTGAGTCTTGTCTAAAGCTATCCCAACTCTACTTCTGGTGGACCACATCAGAATATTTAGGTCAAACCATATATAATACAGCTTTAAATTCAGTTACCTCTTCACAACACTAGAAGTGTTATTTAGATTTTCTAAAGCTACAGAATATTGCAATGGACAAACCAAGGTATTGCTGCTGATCTTTGCTACAGGTCTCTATATTGTGCTACCTTTAGAATTATAAGGTTCTATCTGACATTTGTCAAAATTGAGTTACTGACATTCTTACTCTAACTTGCTGACACTAAAGGTTTTGTTTTTAATGCGTTTTAGGTGTTTAAAGTTTAGTTTTGGTATTTGTAATGCAAAAACTTAAAATTTCTCAAAACGCAGATAGAACCTTAATTTAAGGTAGTGATTGGTTGTTAAGTGTCATTACAAGATGTCAAACTGCTCCTTCCGGGCTGTTACAAGCAGCTTTTATGCAGTTTTGACGTGTAAAGGTGGTTAACTGTCCTTGTTAAACAGCTCTGTTTTGAACATTGTTAGTGTTACATTTCTATGTAGATGCTTCAAATAGTTTATCGTTTACCCATTTGAATGTGGCCCTGTTGTGGACGTGCGGGGTAGAAGAATCAAGTCAAACAGGAAACTGTATATGGGTCTCCTCCCCTTTGCTTTCTTTTTCCAAATAATACCTGAGGCACAACAAGGAAGAACATTCACTTCGCTTTCAAAACTGTGTAGTCTGACTTTCCTCCTGTTTATTGCAGACAAAAATGCACAATAGTTTTTGCTTTATGCACGATGAAGAGAAGACAACTCTTGGCTGTGTTTCTGGCTGTGTTGGGCCTGTGTGGTACTATTCTGGTCTGTGCCCTGCCGATGTGGAAAGTGACTGCCTTCGTGGGAGCCAATATTGTGACAGCTCAGGTTTTCTGGGAAGGCTTGTGGATGAATTGTGTGTTGCAGAGCACTGGGCACATGCAGTGCAAAGCATATGACTCCATCCTGGCTTTAACCCGAGATCTCCAGGCAGCTCGAGCTTTGATCTGTGTCTCTATTGCTGTAAGCGTGCTTGCCGTTGGACTGACAGTTGTTGGGGCCGAGTGCACCAACTTCTACAGAGATGAGCGGTTTACAAAAGCCAAAATTGGAATAACAGCCGGTTCGGCCTATATAGTTGCAGGTGTGTCGTGTCTGATTGCTGTTAGCTGGTCGGCGTATGTGATCATTGTGGGGTTTTTTAATCCTCAAGCGACGGAGGAGAGAAGAGGAGAACTGGGAGCATCAATCTATGTAGGATGGGTGTCTGGTGTTCTGCTAATTGTAGGTGGTGGATTGCTCATCAGCACCTACTCGAATCGATGCTGATACTGTACTGTACTGTACTGTACATCTGTGGGTTAAAGCTAAGATTTAGAGTGATGCTGTGCATTATTCTGATGAGACTTGTTGGATTGTGTATGTAAAATGGGAGGGTCGTCCTTTCTGGATGGAGATGAAAGATCTCATTGGCTTTATTCCATGTACTGTATTCAGAGTCACAGACATCTTAAAGACTGTTTTATATTTGTACAGAATACACATACAACATCAGATATTTAAACCTTTTTCATATATATTAGTGCTATATGTAAAAGTCATATGTAATGCAACAAATCATTTCAATATTACAAAGAATGTCTATACAACATATTGTTTTAATGTGAAATTGTAGCAAATAGTTTTATTATTTCTATTGCATTAACTGTAGAAGTGCAATACAATTTTTATGAAGCAATCTAAAACTACAACAAAGGTTAAAACTTTATGAAATAAAAATACAGTATGCAAGACCATGATTTGTGCAGAGCTAAATAAAGTTGACATTTTTTTCATTTGAGTTGAGTTGAATGACATTGTGTTCAGATGCCTCATGCATTGTTTCACAACACCAAGGTTACACTACTGGATTTCCCAGCAACATTCTGTGTGGACAATATTTATGCCTGTCTACTGTTTGCTGTTTGGCCAGCAGCTACTGTGAATAAAATGTAGTTCACATTGACCCAACAAATACCAACAAGTTTCTTGCATTTCTATATTTCATTTTAATTTAGGCAAATTATTTTGATTATCATGCCAACATATTCTATTAGACCCATTACACAAAATATTGATCTTTGAGAATAGCATCATATGACCCCTTTAAAGCATCAGTTTGTATACTAAGTAAGGTCAACTAATTAAATTGTATGGTAAATCATTTTACTGCCCTAAGAACACTTAAATAATAATAATAATAATTAAAAAAATAGGTGCAGGTAATTAAAAAAATACCTTATAGGTGTAGGTTGGAAATTTTATTTAATTTTTTTAAAGTTTTTTGTTTCCATCACACAGGCTTGACCAGATGTCAGAGGGGAGAAAATATTTTTAAAGAAAATATATTTAGTTTCCAGTAATGGTCCAGTTAAATGAAACTGGTTTAACAGCTTTGGTCTGAACATTTATTATGACCGGTAGTAGGAGGAAACAAGTCTAGCTGGAAACTTCTTAAAACTGGTTTTCCCTACTCAAACCCTGCCCTACTTTTTTTTAACAGTCTAACCTATAAGTAAAGGTTACACAGCTAAACAAGGACACTGCAAACAGTCACTTGGTAACACGACACGTTTTTCTTCCTGCAGTTGCTGTTTTAAAACGACAGGATATTAAAAGACATGGTGTCTGCAGGACGTCAGATCTTTGGCATCTGTCTGGCCATTTTCGGCTTTTTGGGAAGCATCGTCATCTGTGGCTTGCCCAACTGGAAGGTGACGGCTTTCATCGGAGCCAACATTGTGACTTCCCAGATCATTTGGGAAGGTCTGTGGATGAACTGTGTGGTTCAAAGCACAGGACAGATGCAGTGTAAGGTCTATGACTCTCTGCTCGCCCTTCCTCAAGATCTGCAGGGTGCTAGAGCTCTGGTGATAATCGCCATCATCGCTGGGGTCTTCGGAATTATTATGTGTATTGTGGGGGGAAAGTGCACCAACTTTGTGGAGGACGAGGCATCCAAGGCTAAGATTGCAATCGCCAGTGGAATCATTTTCATCATTGCTGGACTTCTTGTGCTCATTCCTGTCTGCTGGACAGCGAATACCATAATCAGGGACTTCTACAATCCTTTGTTAGTCGACAGCCAGAGAAGGGAGCTTGGAGAATCACTTTACATTGGCTGGGCTTCTTCTGGTTTGCTGTTCCTGGGTGGAGGTCTCCTCTGCAGCTCATGCCCACCAAGAGATGATGTTCCTCACAATGTGAAATATTCCCAGGCCAGATCTGTGGATAGCAGCAAAGCTTATGTTTGAAAAGGGAAGACCAACTACACGCAAATGATAATGAGTCGGGAAGGAAAAGATTTACTCAATCAGTAAGAATAGTGAAAATTCCAAATGCAATGTCATTTCAACAGGACAGTTTGTTTTGTTAAGGAATATTTAATAATACACACTAAAATTGTTCATGTACTTTTGTACCGTAATTGTGAAAAAATTGCAAATGATTTGTGTCACTGTTGTATTGTAGGGGCATTGTAAGGGTCCCTGTATTTAGTGAGCTAATAAAAAGCTATTGCCAAATGGCAAATAAACTGCAAATCTGTATGTGTACACATACCTGTACAATGTGTGTACTGGCTGTTCCAAATATGTCTGTGTCTTTCATTTAAAATAATTTCTGTATAATTACTGTAGCTACTTTGCAAATAATGTGACAATTTGTGTTTTTAATATGTTCATTAAAAATACAAAATCTCAGATTTGTGATTGTTCAAATGTTTTTCATAATTAATATTTTACCTCAATGTATATTTGGCAGACATTTAT
>JAZGTK010005011.1:0-23222 GCA_036877625.1 Ambastaia sidthimunki
ATGAAAAAATAATGTTTATGCTATTTAATGGAAGCGTTAGAGAAATGTTCTTACAACCTTAAATTGCTAGCTGGGATATTACAGTTTTTAAGACTGTAAGAATAGTATTTGATGTCATTTCCATAGCAACGATTGCATTTTGTACATCAAACTCTCCTTCATAGAAAGAATAATTCAGTGATTTTGTCAGATTTTGTGGAAATTGTGGGAAATTTGCCGTGTTCAGTAAGTGCTGCTAAGTGCAAGAGATGCCAAAGTCCAAATGTAAAAAAAGTTCAGTAAAAGTTCAGAAAATCATGAACTGATGAAATACACAAATGAACTTTAAAGTGATTTCAGATAAAGCCATCTGTCAAATTCATACATTCAAGAATTAATGTAGCAAAAATACTGTAGATGGAGGAAAAAAACTGCTTACACGCCACCAAAACAGCATTTTCCCCAACAACTGAGCAGAACATTTTAGCATTTGGAAGGATATAAAAAGACAGAAAATCAGGAGATAAAAGAATGAGAGTGTTTTCTTCATTGGCTCTTTTGCAAGCTAAACTCTTACCAAACTTACTGAAGTGCTTACAGAGCTGAACAAGACGAGTTACACCTGCAGAAATGAAACTGAAGTTTGAACAGAAGTTTAAATCAGAGTGTCACACTGGTGCTGTGTTCAGAATGGCACATTTACTCGGCTGGGAAACGTTTCTGTAATTAGAAGCGCTGATGATCTAATTAGCATGTTTTTGTAATTAGTTTGTTTTTGTATAACCCAAAAATTGTCATTTAAAAGAGCTCTCACGCACAAAGAGCACAACACTGTGACACATCACGAAACTCGCAAAATATTGATTCTCTTCACAATAGTTGATTAGTATTAATGTGTGTTCACTTACTTGTGATGAATATGAAGTACACAGATGAAGTTATGATCAGAAAAAAACAGCCTCGAATAGCTGCGTAAAATAATTCTGTAACATGATGACAGTTCTACTGCGTACTGTATGTGTTCATTTGGATAAAATGATGGATAAACATGTTCATAAGTCACAGAGTCCTATCATGGTGTATTTTTTATTTTGCAATGTATTGTGGGTAATTCCGTGGGTCATTTCAATTTGGTCTTCAGCAGAAACAGAACAGTTTTTTAAGATGACTTTCAGCTAACATCACTATCACTGTAGCTCTTGTTGCCGTATAACACGAGGACAAAAACACAAAGACGTCTAACTCTTGTTAGCATTGTGTTCCTTTTTATCTGTCGTTTTCACGGCCTCTCGCCTTTCACACTAACCGTTGGGGCAAGAGCCCTGCTTGTCTTACTCATTCTCTATTAAACAGTCACTTTGTCACCCGGGCCACAGTTGTGGAGGAGCCGACTGCTCACTGGAGGAGGTGGAGATCTGCTTCTGACGGCTCAGCGCTGACAAGAGACAAAACTCAGCCTCAAAACGGCTCACACGATTCACCTGAGCCAACAGGTGCATTTATTTATGTATGAACGTTATAAATGGCATTAGATCATCTTAAATTTGACGTTACATCTTATTCTGTTTCACAAGAGAAAGAGGTTTATGGGTTGGAATGAGGGCAACATTTTTGAGTGCACTGTTTCTTTAAGGGCTGAATGTTTTCCTCGAACCTTCGTTGGTTTGGTTCATCATGAAACCAGCTTGAGAAACGTGTACATCAGTTTTTCTGTCTTAGTGACATGCATCAATATGAACTCTCAGATCACTCAGTTAGAAATTAAAGCGGTTAAAGATGTAAGATGTGAGGTAAAATTCATCCAGGTTTTTCAGTGAGATTAAACAGTGGCAGATGTCTGTGGACAGCTGCTGATCAAAAGGACCAATCAGACGTGTTTTCACAGCAGCGGTTGAAAAGGCTTCCATCATCAAAGGCAGGTGGGATGAAAACATGTTCTTGGAAGTCACCTCTTACATTGAGGAATTAACCTCAGCTGGAATCCATCAGGCTCTTGTTTGTGTTTAGATTTGACCTTAATATGCGTCTACCGTCATAACCCAGCTAATAGTTTTAGGTTGTAAGAATGTTTCCCTAATGTTTCCATTAAGTAACAAAAACATTGAAAAAGGAAAATTTTTTAGGAACCTTCTAGGAATGTTCTAGAACATTTAAAACATCCATTTTTTCAGACTTTGTATTAACAATACTGCTTGATTATTGTTGAAGAACACTTAAGAATAAAGGTTTTGACATATATATGATGTTAAAAACATTCTATTAATGTTTACAAACAACTAAAAAACATTCTAAAAACTTTAAGGCGGTTTTTGGAGAACGTTAGCCAACATTCTGAGAACGTTTCCTGTTAGCTGTGAATGTGGCGTACATACAAAGAAATAGTCTGATATCAAAAATACCATCATTATGCGCTCACACACTTTAAGTTTCCACACAAAGACTAAACATTAAATGCATTTGAAATGACATGGAAGTGAGTAAAAAATTACAGAAATTAAATTTATGGTGTAAACTATATTAACATATGCGTTAATGACGGGAAACAGCTGATTAATGTTAATTATAAACCTTGATAATGAGGTGATCTAAGAAACGTCATCTGGCAAAACAAGTTGTTTACACATGTATAAGTTGCACCCAGTTTTGGTGCCTGCAATTGTAATATTCAGGGAACAAATGTGGGCGTTTATAATCTTAGCTCTTTTCTGACTGGCACATATGGTTTTGGGATTCAGCAGTGAGCATTGTCGAGTGTTTTGCATTATAAAGTGCATTCTGTGCTCAGATACTGCAAGAAATGTGAAATAAATGGATATGCAAAACCGTGAAGTAGAGTTTTTGATTTCTTTATTGGCAAAGCCAGACTTTCAGACTCTTAGTCTTTCATCCACCATCTTCGTTTAGAAGTCAAAGCTTTTTTTAAAAGAACACTTCAGTGCTAATTCAACACTTTTTGATCTCTGCGGGTTTTAATGGACCTTTCACACAGCACCTGCTGTATTGATACTTTTAAAAAATCACGTTTCTTTTCCTTTGAAGACCTGCAAACTGCACAGAACACAATGCAATCAATGTTGAGCTATAGCTGTTTCCTGGAGGATTCAGATATTTCCCTGGGCTGATGTTTGTTTTCTGTGAAATGATGGAGATGTTGTAATCTGCTCTGTGTTGTTTTGTCTTTAGTCTTTATTTTTGACCATATTTTACTGTGTGATGTACACAAACAAGAGGTGACTCACACATCAAGTCCTATAATGTTGTATTTTCTGAGGTCAAGTGCAGTACAATCTCCAGCGCTCCACAACTGATAGGGCCATTTGGAGGAGTATCAAACATCTGAAACTCACAGAGAAAGATGTTGGGATGACCCTGAATAAACTCCACCAGGAATTCTGAGAGACTTTGTGGATTCACTACAGAGGCTCATGCTGGACGAATGTGCGGTACAGAAACATTAACAGCATAATGATGTAAAACTGTGTATTCTCAATTTTCTCACCGTCAACATCTCAGCTGTTGGCTAACATTCTCTAGAAGTTCTCTCAACATTTTAAAAAGTTCTTGTAGTAACATTAGTAGAACATTCCCTTACTGTTGGATGTTAGTGGAATGTTTTAAAAAGTGACAGAATAAAAAAAAGTGCTCTTATAACCAAACGTTCTTATGTTAATGAAAAATCTAAACAACTGGACGTTTTGAACGTTCCTATAATTACATTTTTAGTGTTTTTGTAACTTAAATGGAAACGTAAGGGAAACGTTCTTACAACCTAAAATTGGTAGCTGCGACAGACCCCATTCTAGTTACCTCCTATAGTCATCTCTGCACATTAAATTAGGAGCCAGGACAGTATTTAAACACTGGAAAATAATTAGCTAACCTTTCATTCTTATTTGCAAGTCACCGATGGTATTTCCGGTGTAACTAGCTAAATGTCATAACCACGCAGCCTTTAAATGTGGCCCAGGAATAAGATAAAAGAGAAATGCACTTGGAAAAGATAAACAAGCATTAAAAGAGCGAGTTTATACCACGTTACAACCATTAAAACACGTTTTTCTGTAGAGACGCAGGTGAATTATTGCGTTTGCTCTCAGCGGATAGTAAATGAATGCGCACGTTCCCAAGAACGCAAACCCGTTTCATTCCGCCGGCGCGTCTGAAAGCGCAAAGACAGCGTTCAGAAAGTAGTTTACAATCCTCAGCTCCAGCCCTGCACGTCTGCTGCTGAATTTTAAATGCATTTCAGCGCTTGGGAATCGTTGAGTGGCCCGTATGTGGCGCAGGCTCATGGGACGCGGCTGGGACTCCCGTTGTTTGGGCAGCGGATGATGGATGACGCTGGGTGATTTATCAGCTGTATCTCCAGCGTTCAGGCGATATGCGTGTGCCTGATTTGCATCCTTTTTATGTTAAATAAGCGTCGTGGCTCACAGCCCACATAATGTTCTCCTGGACGAGCTCCATATAACTTTTATGCGCGTTTCCTGGCATCTCCAACTCATTTCTGGAGTGTGACGTATTAGAAAAGAAAACAGGTTATTCAGTGAGAAACACAAGCAGGTTGAATTTGATTGTATTTATCAGGAATTACCTGGATCATTAAAATGATCAAATATTCTTTACTGTTGGCAAGATTTTAGTCAATTAAAATGTATAAAAAATTAAAAATATATTTTTTTGGTCTAAAAATCAGCCAAAAAAATTGAAGTTGATCTGTGGCACAATTATTGTAAATTTAAATATATACTTTTTACTTCACATGCACAAGAAGTAAAATGTATCAATAATGATTTTATGTTAACTTTTATAGTAAAGACACTATCTGTAGACGTCAACTATAGACACTTTGTCCAACATATGTGATTTAGTTTTTTGATAGAAAAAAATAGCTGAGACTTTTCTTTGAACTTTATTGCATTCAAATGGGTTTCTGGGTCAAAGCTACTCAAACTGATGCACTGGTCATACCCAGCTAACAGGTCACGTTCTCACAACAATCTCTAAAAGTTCTCCCAAAGTTATCAAAAAAATGTTTGCATTAACATTAATAGCAACGTTAGCAGCTATACACTGCAAAGACGGTGTTGATTTTCATATGCAGCACTGGTCCACTGATCAAATCCCAAACGAGCAACTGTGAGCAGCATTGATTCACACCAGTACAAACAGAGCTTTGGAAAGTAGGGCACACAGAATTCGTTACATAAATCTCTAAATTATAGATCAATTTGGCTGCTGAGAGGTGGGGGTGGGCTGCTAGCGTGAGAGATGCCATCCTCGATGAACGAGCAGCCAGGAATATCAACCAGATGGCAGGACCAGATGATGGCCACCACCAGATTTATGTTTCACAGTGGGTAACAGGGGTGACACCAGTTAAACAGTAAGTCTGTCAGGGGGTTACGTTAGCACGGAGACTTGTTAGGATGGGTGAGAGAAATCTCAAGGCACCCTGTGAAATTCAGACCCTCAAACCTATAATTCCTTTTCAGGCAACAAGGCACCGTGTCTAAAAGACGCCCACATTTTGCTCAATTATCCTCTTTCTGTTTGCCCGTGATATTCCCTGATGCTTAAACCCCGGGGCTTTGTGTTTGGCTTTAGCTGAAAGACACGGAGGGTCTCTTCGACTGTTCAGGCCCTTCTTGCTTGATCATTTCTTAGTACCAACTTTATTTTGATGTTACCCAGGAGTACAGTGACCCAGTAACAGAATAAGAAAACAAAACAAGAAATGAAACGCTGCACTCCTCTCTGGACTTGTGTGGGGGTTGTTTTCTTGCTCGCCCTTTTTCCCGAAGCCCTCCTGTTGCTCTCTCTCGCTCTTTTGTGCCATTTTCTGGAGCTTTGAAAGTACAGAAAGGATTCCTTTGAAGAGGCAGAAAACAAACAAGCCCCCGTGCCTCTGGGTCACATGGAGCACATGTTGAAGAGCCCTTGAGCGCAAACTGGGTGCGTAATTTTGGGTCACTGTGCAAAATAAACACACATAACTGGATTACCACACTTTCTGCAAATATGTAAAAGTTTTGAAAAGATAGATATGTGTGTGTGTGTGTAACAGGGTTGACACAACATTTTAAAGAGAAATGTTTTGTATATGTTAGTATACCAAGGTAAATGTTTTGTGTCAGCCCTGTTACATTCCAACATTTTTGGGGTTGAATGTACCAGGATTGAAGGTAAAGGCAGATTTAACTATTGAAAATCACTGCATACCTCATTTTTCACAGATGATAACAGAATTGAAATATTCTATCATGTTCTAGGCGGCAGTAAGTCAAAGGTACATAAACGCCGTCGCAGTTTCCAGGAAATTAAGCCGGTGATTTTTATCTTTTCAGGCTCATAGGGAGAGTTAAAAATGAAATGTGAATCGTGCTCACAGCCTCCAGAGAAGCTATACGACCAACTTGTTCCATCAGCATTTGACAGCAGAGCTACAGAATGTCAGCCGAGTCCATTTCCAGTGACTTTCCTCTCATTTAAGACTGAAAGTGACATGTTTGAATGGGAACAGGATTTTCAGATTGACAATATACCACATCAAGCAGACGTTTACAGTGCAGACGGTGGATGTGCTAAACACACACAACAGCTGTAATCACTTTCAATATAAAAGATCTGACATCACAGCCAAACCTCAAGCAGAACACAGATTTTCATTTATAATTATAAAATATTTAGGATAAATATTAATTCGCAATTTATTAAATAATAAATAATAATATTTTATTAATCATTTGTTATTATGATTTATTCACAATTTATTACATAATAAATAATAATAAAAGTAATACATTATTTAAATGTTTATGTATGGCATGAAAAAAGTAAGTAAATAAAATGTAACATTGCTCAGATATTGTACAGTATTTAAAATATTCCATTTAAATGTATAATTAATGATAAATGTATATTAAATGTATATGTATATATATGCAGTATATATTGTTGTTCACTCATGCTGTGTTATGTCGCTGTATGGCTCACATTTATTTGTGGATGTTTTAAACGAAACAGTTTTATTGTGTAAACCTCAACCACTATTTCAGTATTCCTGTGGCTTTAATTTCAATCACATTTTAACAATGAAAATACAAACGTGTGAATCTGAGCCCACTGACAAACACACTGCACTGGAAATAATAACTCTTTGCTTTGAAGTTTAATAGCATGTGTAACTGAGTTTCTTAAAAGCTCTGCGGTCAAAAATAAAGACAATTCCATACATTTTAATATTCACTAGATTTGTCATTAAAGCATCAATGAAGTGAATAGATTTTTTTCAGCACTCCCAGGAAGCGTTTTCAGAACGTTGGCTAACATTCTCTCACACTTAAAGTTATCAAAAAATTATTGCAGTAATGTTAGTAGCACTTTTTAAACATTATATCATTTATATCAAAAATGTTGTTCTTACATTGTTAGCGGTAATTTAAAAAAACATAACAATATAAAAAGTTTCTTAAAACCAAGCAAAAACGTTAATACAACGTCTAAAAACTGAACATTTTGAACATTCTTAGAACTTTCAAAATTACATTTTTAATGTTTCGGTTACATTTTGGAAACGTTAGGTAAACATTCCAAAATAGTTAGCTGGGTTAGTGATTATGGAAGTACAATTGACCCTTCACTAAACTGAAAATCAGAGCACTTGAGCAAAAGTCTCCATTTGTCCTCCATCTGATCTCACTGCTGTCTAGGAGGGAAAGAAACGAGATGTTAAAGAGATCTCATTGCTTGGGTAGGATTGGTCAGTAACATTAAAACTGAATCTTTAATAAATGATGAGAGTGAGGGAGCTTCTGGTTTAAAATGCATAAGTGAGAAATAATCGGGAAGGATGAATCAGTCTCAGTGATGTGTGTCAACATTCTGAGCTGTTATTATTTTCCATTTTCACAGAATCTGCATGTCAAAGGCAACGACTCGCTGACTGATCTCTGCCCGCCTGCACGGAAACAAAAGCCCTTGTGTAGTTCATAGATGAGCACTTCCCAGAATGAAGCCCTGCTTCCTCTCTGACTCTGCCTACATAGGACAGCTGCCTTCTAAGGCGTCTTAAGTGATGTAACCTTGTAAGTGACTGATTTGGGACGCTCTAAATTTACAGCAAGTCTTGTTACTACTTTTTATATAAACAGAGTTTCTTGAGTATGTTTTTATTGAACAAGTTACTCTTATATATAATTAACATTTCCATCGTCCACCATCTTGAATCTGAACTGAGTTTGTTGCAATGCATCCTGGGATTGTTTTTCTGGCAAAGGACTCATGCAATGCTATCTTACCGTTTGGCCACAGAAGACCTACTTTTAAAATGCTGCCTACGTAGACAGCTCACTAGGTTTTGGAACAGCCCCCATGTGCGAGCGTGTCCACTCGGCGATGTGCGTCTGACCTGTACCGTTGTGCCTCAGGCGCTGTCCACCTCTGTAAAAGTACAGTATATAAACTACATCCTCCCACTCTCCAGGCATATGTCAGTCTGTCTCTACTAAATACAGCCTCCTCTTTCTTCCCCCTCTTTTCTTTCACACTCTTCTCACTGTCCAGGGACCGGAGGTCACGGCTGCCAGACAGAATTCTAGACATCAGAGAACAAGCTGAGAGTGGGAGCAGTGAGTCTATCTGTGGGGAAAGCAGAACACAACAGCCAAACAACCGGCAACCTGCCAGAACCATCGAAGGGCAATCTAATGATACAGCTCGTCCCAAATATCAAGGGACAAACTGGAGAAGAAGAAGACCGAGAAGAAAGTAGAACATAAGATGTGATGGCATGTTACGTTTGATGTCTTGACTTTTAATCATTTCCACTATGAATATATTGAATATTTTCAATGTGAAATTTTGAAAATATTTTCAAGTGAATATTATAAATTTTTAGCTAAGAATTTTAATATGCACTTGCAAATAAATAAGAATAATTATTGTTTAAACATTATAAAATCAAACTAATTTATTTCATATACTATTTAAACTAATGCAAAGATTTAGCCTGAAGTTACTAAATGACAGATTTAGGGGTGGGCACAAAGTAGGCCATTAGGCAAAGCCCTAGAAACCACCCAAAACACCTTAGAAACACCTTAGCAATGCACTTAAATCACCTTAGCAACTGCATAGCAACAGCCCATCACTGCAGCTGCGCGGGGACGTGTCTCATGTTCTTCAGACAGGAAATGCAAATGCAAGAATCTAATCCACACTCACGCTTATTTGAGAAGCTGGCCTAGTTTGCATCATTATTATCTCAATACCTTGAGCAAATATTTGAACTTTGAACCAATTTCTCACAGCTGATGCTGAGAATCAACAATCAATGGGTTTTGTTTGAGATTTCAGCCAGACTCACACTCCAGAAATCTCTTTAGAGACACATTACCTGTTTGGTCTTATCTGTGCATCATGAGCGAGATAAAATTGAGCAACCCATAACAATTTTCATTTGGACTTGGGTCGATATTCTTTGGTTAAGTTGTGGAGTTGTTATTGACCCGGGATTGAAAAAGTCAATCCAGAAGACTAATGGAGCACAGGGGACCTAAACCAGCTGACCACTCGTCCTCCATCTCTCCATCATCTGCTGACCTTTCCACAACATTTGTCATACAGTGAAGACACAATAGATGAAATATTAATTAAACTCTTAATTAACTGTATTTCCAGTGAAAGCTTTCTTATTGGTTTGTGTACAGGTCATCCAGCCAATAAGAACAGAAATGTAACTGTACATTAAACAAACAAACAAAAAAACAATACAAAGCAAAATATACTACAGAAAGACAATAGGACTAGATTTATAAAAATAATCTAAAAGATTAAGGAAAAAATACGAATATTGTGTTATGTGCTAAGGTTATTTTTCTGCTCGAACTGGACAATGTTCTTTTAATAATCTCAAATACGTACTGTACATACTTAAGAATAATGTTTGTGATATATACAAAATATGATGTTAAAAAATGTTCTGCTAACATTAATGCAACAACATTTTGATCACTTTGAGGGACTCAGAGAACATTAGCCAACGTTTTGCTAATGCTTCCTGTTAGCTGCATATGTCCATAGACCTTCTCCAAATACAGCTTCAGATCCACTCAGTGCTGGATTTCTTTTATTAATATTACTATTATTATCAACTCCAGCTTTTTGATGCCAATTTTCTGTGATTCCTAAAGATTCTTAAATCCTTTTTGTTTGGATGATCAGCTGGTATAATCCCTGTGCATGTCATGTCGCTACATTCAAATACAGACTATTATGTTTATTTACCGTTGGTAATCTGCTTACATGAACAGAGTTAAGCGTTGGCTTTAAATCAAATCTGTATTGTGTTTGTGTGTGTGTGTTATAGAAACGTTCAGGGTAACGTACAGCTGTAAGTAAGATGTGAAGCTAATCCAGGTGTGTGTTTTGTCTTTGTGTGAAAGTTCATTCCCTCAGCGAGACTCTTGTAATGATTCTGCTCCTCAGCTCTAATTACTCTGCCCATTGTCTTGATTCATTACGGCTGAGACTTTCTTTGCCAACCTTTTTCAATTAGTTGGAGCTTCACAGAAGGCCCATATTTATCCAGCACTTCCAGTCCCAGCAAGCGCTGCAGTACCATTAACTAATGCACACGTGTGTGATGTGTTTTATTAGAAGCTCCATTAGTTGTAGCTGCAGGACAGATTGCCGTTTATTAAAGTCACAATGACAGACGTAGAAAATCATTTCCACGTTCATTAGGAGACGTTTGAATGTGTGTTTGTTTTGTTGGTGAATTCGCCGCGGTCACGTTTGTGACATTGAGTCATTTTCCCAGATTCTAATAACTGTTATTACTTTTTCTTATGGGGTTAAAGTTGTCCCGACCCGATGGTCACACAGGATGAAAGCGTTTACTAAAGAACTGTAAAATGAAGTTTGAAGTCGTACGGGGCTAAACTTTTTAATAACCTTCACAAAGTGTTCTGACTGGTGCTACTGTTTTCTCTGAAATAATTACATTTGATACAGTTTTCATTCTTGTTCAATCAGTTTTTTTAGCAGTTCAAGGGATTAATTTGAAGAGTAATTATTTGAAGGTTTTTAAATATGAAATAAATAAATAAATAACAGCATGTCATGGATTTCGGGATTATATATGGTGAAAGACAAAAACATGATTAATTCATTTGGATTTACCAGAGATGTTGGAAAAATGCCAAAACAGCTCATTAAATGTTGTAAAAGTTACAGAATAAAAATAAAGTTATGCATTATAATTCTAGACTTAATATGTTAAACATGTTATTTTAATTGTTTTAGGAATGTTCAAAATGTCCAGTTTCTTAGATGTTCAATTAGCATTATTTCTACTGGTTATAATGTATAAGACAACGTTCTACTAACATTACGGCAAGAACTTTTTTGATAATGTTAAGATAACTTTTAGAGATCGTTTGCCAACATTCTGAGAACATTTCTTGTTAGCTGGGTATACATTATGTTACCCAGCTAAATATATATTATGTGCTAATATATAACACAGGCTGTATGCATGTATGTATATCGGTGAAATATTCTTGCTTCTGTGCAGGGTACCTGAATATTGCTGCTATTACTTGCGGTATGTAAATGTGATGCAGATAACTGATGGCTGACGGGTTGTTCACGGTTTGTCAACATCACAGTATTTTCACAAGCAGTCTGTGGGGAGAAAAGAAAGAAAATGCCATGACTTGTTTTCACGTATGTAGCCACAGAACCGGCACGCTGGTCTTATCTTTCATTCTCAACAGCTGTGAAACACCAAACATCTGTGCAAGAAATTTCTTGCTGCACACTTTAGTCATGCGTGTCTGTCTCTGGCTTCTGTCCAGCTTCCTGAATGTGACTTACAAACAGAAGACTCACCTCCACAATACACATGTTCTTCAAGAGTGTTCAGTGCGTTTGTTGAGTACTTCATCATATAGTCTTTCCTAAATACACTTCAAATGAAGTTCCAGTTCCCCACTGGAAGTTCCACTAGAAGTTCAAGTGACTCACTGAAACTGGAAATACAATTGCACGTGTTTTGTTTCCCACTGCTGCTCACCTGTCGTTCCAGACCGATGACCCCTGCCTGCCCAGCATTCATGCTGTAACAAGGGAGAATATATTTTTAACATTATATATTTTTATTAAAAACGTTATTGTTAAGTTGTTAGTGGAATGTTTTAGAAACATTACAGAATAAAAATGTTTGAATAACGTTGTTAAAACCAAGCCATAATGTTAAAACAATGACCAAAATGATGAATAAAATGTTTCGAACATTCCTAGAACTTTCAAAATAACCTTTTTAACATTTTTGTTACTTCATGGAAACGTTAGGGAAACTTTCCTACAACCTAAAATTGTTAGCTGGAGTTTGGCAATGTCTCTCTTCTTCATTTAGTGCTCACAACCCCCCACCCAGATATTTCACTCAATCTCTGACCTTCATCTGAAAAACAGCTTGACTGAGTTCAGATGCCATTAAATAGAAAGTTCTAGAGATTTTTTAGGAATACGTAACCGGGATGTCAGCTAGATTGATGAGCTGACGTTAGCCGCTGAGTTATTTTGGAGGCTATCTGATGGCGTAAAATTTAATTAGGGCTTTATTGATGGAAGAGGGAGACAGCCCCAGACAAACTGCCTGAAGAACTGCCTACAGCACAAAAGATGAGGTCAAAGGGGCAAATCCTGTTTGTCTCTCGGTATGCCAACAAACCTGACAGGTCTTGTCTTGCTATAATGACTTTAGGTAGAAATTTCATCAGCGGAGTCTTTCCTGTAATACTGCAGCTTTCGAGCTCAATAACTTTTAAAAATGAATCTGTGTTAAAGCTTCAAAGAGTAGTTTCATAAAAAACACCTAAATTAACAGGATGGAAAGTTGCTTTAGTTTATATGAAGGTGTCAACTTTTATGTTTGTGTTTTTTAAATGTTGTAGTTAAGCAATGTTGATAGGTTGGTAAAGATAAAGAGAATGAAATGTGTTAGAGAGCGTCAAATCAACTGCACTCTTAAACAATGACATAAAAGAACCATTTTTGGTTGTATGGTTCTAAAAAGAACCATTAACATCTCTTTGTAGTGAAAACGAAGGTTCTTTAGACTATAAAAAGGAAAGAAATGGTTATTATGAGAACCTTTGAATGAATGGTTTGTACTTAACTGATTATCAGGAGTGATGTTTTATTTTTATTGAAAATAATTATTGTTATTGCATGAGCAGCTTTGCATTAGAATGGATATCAGAGTTAAATATGGCTGACATAATGCACCATTTACAGTGCAGTAGAAATGCAATCTTGCATGCTCTTGTGAACCCGAAATCAATTATGACAATGTGCATGCGGGTCTGTGCACGTGTGCAATAGTTTTCTGCATGTCTCTGTAAATTAAAGCTTCTGTCCATGTAAAATTCATGGACAATCTGAAATAAGTGTTGGAAATTAAATCAGTAAAATTTACTGTACAGCAATAAATAAATGAACCTGAATGAATGTGAACATTTAATGCAGTCACAACGTCGCATTTTTACACACTGTTCACTGGCTGTATGATACAAATCACACAATAAAACATAAATGCTTCCATCTGGATTTTTAATGTCACAGCAGAAACTTTATTTTGAACATTAGCCAACATTCTGAGAGCGTTTTCTGTTACCTGGGACAGTTGTCTGTGTTATTCCTGTTTGGAACCGAATAAATGCGTCTTTTCATGCATCGCTGTCTTCAACAACAGCGCGGCTACATAAATTTCCTTCCCCCTAATGAACCTTTATTGTTTCTGCGTTCTAAAGGTCTTTCTCTCATGCTTTTTTATTCACATTATGACCTGAATTGCCCACCGACGTCCGTGTCAAATTTCACAGCGCGTCAGACATGCACAAAAACGTTTCTGTGGCTTTCTATGATTTATGCAAGAGAGAAAATCTGGGTTCCTTTTCAACCCACACGCTGTTTAGCTGGAAGTAAATCCAGCAGTTTATGGTGCTGCGGTATTAAAGCGTAACTGCTTACATAGGTGAGAGAGTAAAGCTGATGTTTCCTAATTCTTCTGCTCCCACTATAAAACAGCAACACAAAACCTTCACACGCTGCACTGTAGGCGTCATCTCTCCCTCTTCTACATCTCATATTCTTTTCTATTTTTATTTCCCTCCTGAATGTCTAATCCAAGTATTAAAATGACGTCTCCTCTCTCGCATACTCAGGCCCAAAAGTATGCAAATGAATGCATTGTGGGATGCGCCAGACTTAGAATTACAGAATGATGCAATGCAAGTATGTATAGGATTTTTAGTGCTGACAGGAGGGGGCGCTATAGCCGGCTTCCAGCCTGTCTTCTTCTACAGCCAGATTCTTCTTAGTTAACTAACTAATATCCTGGTGAAAAACAGTTTAAAGAAGCACTGAGGATTATATTGATCAAAATAAACATGCTTATATCTAGATACCTGACATTTACATAACTCTATAGGTAGAGTCAAAGATGCAATCTGTATTTTTTTAAACAAAAATCTGTTAAGGTAAGTTTATAATAATCATTTATAATTTGAACTGTGATTTAGTGGGTAATGTCAGTCTGTAAACAGAAAGTAGATCCGGCTACTATATCACATGTCTGTGTCTGTAGATGTTGCAGTGTTTGTAGTTTGTTCCTACAGCAGTTTAGAATTTAAATAACTCTGTAAGTAACCTGCAATTTTATGTTTCAAACAGAGATGGCAACAGAGAGTCAAAATGATGTATTGCAGCTTTAAGACCTGAACTATATTGCCCCCCTAAATACTAAGGTCAAAGGGTTGAGATTCAGTTGGTTAAGTGTGCCAGGTAGACCGGTGGGGTTAACCATGTTGATCATATAACAAAGTGGCCATGTAATGTTTAATGTTTTGGGAATTTCTCAGAGTTTTTAAAGCAGTATATAAATTCAATCTTCATTACCATCAGAGCAATGCAAGCGCACATGAAACATATTCAGCAGGCCTAATGTGTTCCTGCAGCCAGTACAGCTTGCAACACAAAGTCATGGGTTCATTTCACAAAGAATGCACTGTAAGTTACTTTGGATAAACACATTTGCCAAACGCACACATGTAAGCATGTTTTGTCATTAGACTCACATTAAACCTTTCATAACAATCTTTACCTCTGTTGTATCCCAGCATCCCCTCCCGACGGCTGACACAGAAGCTACCGCAATGCGTGATCAATATGTTTGGTTTATAAATGGCATCAGGGCACAGAGCCCAGCTTCAGAGTGGAGTGCAGGATAATATATTTCAGCCGTAGAAGGGAAACGAGGGGTGGGGGGGTGCTGTACGTCTGTGAGGGGACGTGAAGTGGATGGAAAGGCCCTATAGCGAGACACGCGTTGTCAGCTATCATTTAGCCACTTAATCAGGCCCACCTTTCTCTGCTGCAGAGAGGTATGGATTAGTTGAGCAGAAGACTGATGGCTCTGAACCAGCGTCTGTGTCGCAGTTGGACCTCAGCAGATCAGCTCGCCCGGCCCAAAGGAAGCCTGCCAGTGACAGATTGGTGACATTTAAAGATGCTTAGTGGCAGGAGAAAGGCTTCCTTTCTGTGAGGGATATTTTGGGATACCTCTTGATCGTGGAAGTTTCACTGTCTGCTTGAATGAATAAATATTAATGAAAGTAACTGTGTGATCACAAAACAAGCCTCTCTCTCTCTCTCTCTCTGTCTCTCCTTCTCTCCCCATATATATATACACACACATCTATACAGTAATTACTTTTACTTCAGTACGGCCATTGTATGTTAAGCCCTCATGAATTAGTAATCGTGTTTGGCTGTGTATGAACTATAAATAATCTTCAATATTGTCCAGCTCAAACATTCAAGGCAACCCCACAGCAGATGTACATGCTTTAGATTCTGTTATTTATTTATCCAAACCAACCAACCAACCAAATTCAAAGCATCACAGGTAAACATTATATTAGCATCTCTGGTGATGGATCACGGGTTGAGGAGATAAATGACAGTGTCGGAACAGAAACTTCAGTCTCACATATGTAAGCAGCTACAGTTTAATACCCACACAAGTGCTGGTTTTACTGCTAGCTAAACAGTGTGGCAGTGGGCTGAATAAGATACAGCCAACCTGTGACAAGAAGTCTGTTCAATGTGTTTTTATCAGCAAGATGTCAATTTTAGAAAATAAAGTGGAAAAAACAGCTTACACTGGAATCTGTGTTCTTCAGTAGATGGTCTAAGATGGTTCCCAGCTAACAAGGAACGTTCTCAGAATGTTGACTAATATTCTGTAAAAGTTATCAATAATGTTCCTGCAGTAACGTTAGTAGAATGTTTTGTAATGTTATATATCATATATGAAAAACGTGATTTCTTTAATGGTGTGTTCATCAGATGTCAGTACACAGATATGATGTTTGGAATGAAGGTGGTTCTTCAGAGATGATGCTCACTCTCACAGCTTTCTCATGCATGTGTGCTAACCTGGAGGTCAAGATTTGCTGGAGTCACAGTTTAAGATGATCTTCATGAAGATCTTCATGTATGTTCCTGTTGTGTTCCTCAGGTAAGTGATAATGTCCGATCACACTCGGGTTTTTACTGTAGACGTACATCTTTCAAACAGTCATACAGTGTGTATATTGTTCTCTTCTGATCTATGATACCTCGGTTACATCTTTGAAGAGTGTGAAATCAGACTGACCTTTAATATTTCATGCTCTGAGCACCACTGCCATTTACTTTAGATCATCTTCAGCCCACAGGCTCTTCCTGCTGCTGCTGTTGTCACACTAATTTTGGTAAATAGATTTTAATGAGGAATAATGTGGTATTTAATTCTTATGATGCACAGGAGACTGCAGGTACAACCCAGCTGACAGAACGTTTCCCTAACGTTTCAGTTAATTAACGACAACATTAAAAATTTTATTTTGAAATTTCTGGGAATGTTAAAAACTTGCATAGTTATAAAAACATTATAAAAAATTTTATTTAAAAAAAATCTGTAATGGTTTAAAATGCTACACGAACAATGTAAGAATTACATTTTTTATACATGATATAAAGCATTAAAAAAGTTCTACTAACGTTACAGCTAGAATTTTTTGATAACATTAAGAGAACTTTAGAGAAAGTTAGCCAACGTTCTGTTAGCCAGAAAGAACGTTTCAAAGGAAATGTCATTAAAAAGTAGAGTTGTCCTTTCCTTGTTTGTAATAGTGTAATTCAGTGAAAAAGTTTCAAACTTTTAATTTCTAAAAAGTTAGAGAAATTAAAATTCTGTCATCATTTACTCTGGTGTCATTCAACAGAAGAAAGTTTTGGAACAACATAAAGGAGAGTAAATTATTTTACGGACAAGCCCATCTAATGATACTACAATACAGAAGTGTCTCCTTCAGAAATCTGTATTGTTGTGATTTTGAACACTGTGATGTTCCGGCTGTGATTATCACCCGCAGGCTCTGCTTATCATTCTGAAGGATCACAACTTTGGAAACAAATAGTAGGAGTTTATTTTTACCAATATTCTCCATTGTTTCTGTTTACATAACAGTTTCACAGTTTGCTTAGTGAAACTGTTACAATGTGATGCAGAGTTTGGAAAGAGAACAACTCATAAGACACACAGAGTTTAGCCAATAAAATCAGACACCATGTGTGTGTTATAAAACATGCAGTACCAAAAACAGCCTGAAGACTTAACAAACTGTTTGTGTCTGAGAGACGGAGAAAAACGGTCGTGCAAGACCAAATTATGATTTGGAGCAAGACAGTTTGACTCCAGGAGAAGCAAAAATAAATGTGATATTTGGACAGACAACCATAACAGAACATTTATTTTTATCTGTGTCCAAATTCTGCGTGATATCAGATACAGACACCAGAAAAAGGTCAAGCTATTGAGGAAACGGTTTTTAGAGTGAGGGGGAAACTTTATAACTTTTTCAAACATTAAAATAAATGTCACAGCCTACATTTGTAGAAGTCTCATGACCTACATTCTTAAAATCATTCACAGCTTGTGTTAAGAAGAAGTGACAGAACCAAATGGTGCCACAAACCTTCAAACTACATACAGAAGAACAAACCAAAAGAAGAGTGTGTATGTCTTCATTAATTAAAAATACGATTCCAGATATCAGGAAACGTTTTCATAATGTTGGCTTACATTCTTTAAAAGTTCTCCCAAATAAGCCTAATCATGTTTTGATATATGATTTATAACATTAAAAAAAGTTCTACTAATGTTGCTGCAAGAAAACTTTTGATAAATTTGACAGAACTTTTAGAGAACGCTAGAGAACCTTCTGAGAACATTCCCTGTATGCTGGGAATAATTTTTCAGCCAATCAATCAATTCAAACTGTATTTTCAGTCAGTCAGACATCTTTGATTTTTTTTTCAAAATGTTTCTCAGATCAATTCTGCCCCAGTGTCCAGCTTTTATTGTTTGATTTTGTTCCAACACCTGCACACACACACACACACACACACACACACACACTGTCTGGCCGATCGAGAGTCCAGCGGACATCATGCAAATGGCCAGAATATGACAGATAATCATAACAGACAATAGCCTCAGGGGAGTTATGACAGATGTCAGTGTTTGATTGTAAATGCCAGCGTTCTGAAAAAAAAAAGTAATAAATAATTGGGCAGCGTCAGGCCACACTCTGAAATTCTCTGTCTAGACAGCAGCGCTAATGTCCTTCCCAGAATGCACCTGCCCACCCAGGAAATAACGTCTCTTGTGTCTGTTGAAAGATGTATGAAATTGGCCATCGCTGTCCTCAGATGATCCTGGACAGAAGTGATTGTTTTCTGATGAGTTTTGTGGGTGGGTTTGTGTGTTCAGTAATAAGATTCATTTAGTTTCCAGAATGATCTTCTGATCTAACTGTATATACTGTGATGGAGATCTGATGATATCAGAACACAGAGTGGCTGTTGAGCTCAGATAACAGTGTTGAACAGCACAAAAAATGACTTCCATCAACTCCTCCACAAAAAAGCTAAACATGAAAACATGACTGCTTGAGATAAAATGATTGCTTATATAACACACAGAGACATTTGATACAAACAAAACAATTTATGCTATGGCAACCATCAGTTACTGTGGCGACAGGTTAGAGATTAATTAGAGAAACCTGTTTTTTCTGTCTCACCAAGCTAACAATTTTAGGTTGTAAGAATGTTTCCCTAATGCTTTCTTTAAGTAACAGAAAAGTTATTTTAAATTAAAATAAAAATGTTATATTGAATGTTCTATGAATGTTGAAAACATGCAGTTTTTAGGATGTTGTTTTAACATTATTGATGTGTAAAACGTTATACAAATGGTTTTGTTATTCTGTAATGTTTGCAAAACATTCCACTAACAACTTGAGAATAACGTTTTTGATATGTATGATATATAATAGTAAACAAATCATTCTACTGTTACTGCAAAAAAAAGTTTTTTGATAACTTTGAGAAAACTTTAAGAGCAGTTTTAGAGAATGTTAGCCAATGTTCAGAGAATGTTCCCTGTTAGATGGGCAAGCAGTATTACTTAGTAACCACTAAAAGCCATTTAAAACACTCTGGCAAGATAAGTTAAAAACAGTGGAGGCCATTTTACTTCAGAAAATGCAACATTCTAGTTTTGTATTGCGTCTGAGAACTCTTGGATGCCTGCGGGTATTAAAGTGGGAAATAAAACTTATGCCAGCAGGTTGAATGGTTGCAGGAACATTAAAATTTTCAGTTTGGTGCAGGTGTGAAATCCAGCTGGGCTGGATGATAATTGCTCACTTCAGACAGAAACCATTTAATTGCTATTCAAATTTTGAGCATTTTACAGGAGTTTATAGGTGCGGGGTTCACTTGTTAAGAGTCCAACCTGCGTTTACACAAGGTGTTAGTCATCGACATCTACGAAAAACACGTTTCATTTCTCAGACATGGTCAAACTTTGAACATTTCAAATCAGTCTGTTCTCTGACTAACTCAGTCAGTTTGGCAAGATGTTGTCCTGATCATCTTGACAATATGCAGTTAGATTTGGCAGACTCGAGCTGTTTAGCTCAGGCAGATGATGACAAATGCGATTGGCCGACCTTGTGAGACAGTTATGGAGGGTAACTGACTGGTGGGAAACGGCCCAATGAAATGGAATTAGACACAATTGATCTGCCATGGAAACAGATGTGATAAATTCAGTCATGACATAAGCGACTGTGTCAGTCTGTCTGTGATATTGTGAGTGTGTTCATGTTTCCAGATTCTATAAGGGACATCTGTGGGGACACTTTTTAGGTCCCCTTGAGAAAACAAGCTTATAAATCATACAGAATAATCTTTTTAAATACTCTAAAATATCAGAAAGTTTTCTGTGAGAGTTTGGTTTGGTTTAGGGGTGGGATTAGTGTAGGGGGATAAATTATACAGTCTGTAGAGTAAAAAGTAAAAACCATTATGTATATAGAATGTCCCTATAAAACATGAAAGCCCAGCGTGTGTGTGTGTGTTACAGTGATAAAATAAGCACTTATAAAACGAATGAATCAAAGCGAGATAATGTGATATTACTGTACAATTGTTATTATCACAAATTCAGCAGTTTTAAAGTCCTCCTGCATTCTCTGAATTCAGACTGTGAGGTTTGTACACATCAAGGGTGAATTTCTTCTTATCTTTGCCATTAGAAACGTGTTTAAAGGTTGTGTAAAATAAAATTGTGCTGGACTCTGTCCCTTTAAAACTTCTTTCCTGGTTCATTTATACAGTCACATCTTGCTCTTAGACATTGTTAACTGTTACACTCATGACTTTAAATGCCACTGACGTTTTGGACAGATGATGACGTCTTTAAATAAGAAACATAATCACTTTTTATTTCCAGGGCAAAATTTTGATACCGCTCCCCCACCATCAAATCTCTTTCCATTAGATGTTGTTTTCTCTCCAGCCTGTTGGGCTTCAAACACCCCCCCACACAGGAACGTGACCCCGCACAGCAAATTCAGTGTGTGTCTCAACTCATCATCTGTGCTCTCATGGGCCCTCATGCCTTCATTCATACAGAAAGAAAATGACTTGCGGTTTAAAAAAGGAAAAACAGGACATTTAAGGGCAGGGCTTTTGAGCTTTGATCATACCTACTTAAAAAAATTAGATACAACTGTTTTATTTTGCAAGAACGCTCTAATACAAATGAAATAAAACACTGCCAGACATACAATATTAGCTTCACATTTATAAAGATGAAATACAACAATATGTGCAAAAAAACATTTGATGTTTCTCTTTCATAACTCTAGAGATTTCTTCATATTTAATTTTCACCTGATGTTTTCCTAAAACTCCTAAAAAATGAATGAAAGTACAGACATGAACAGAACTGAGATACAGTACAGAGTATATGAAAGGGACAGTGTATCTGGATAGCATAACTCAGATCATTTGAAGAATTTGATGAGAAATATTTGAGTTCATATTAAGCCAAATTTGATTGCATACATCTCATTTCTCAGCAGTGTCTCGCTGCTGTTTTTTTAACATGTTTTTTATTTAATCTCATTGGTTAATCTCAACAGTTAGATATTATATTACCATTTCTTTTAGGTATAGTTTTAAGTATTACTATATTTGCCTGTTTCAGGAGAGCCACCAAATCACCGGCTGTGATATAAGAAGACTATTATATATCATCTTTACTGTTATTGTTTTGTGTCTGTATCAAGCAAAAAGGAACCATCGATTGTGACTTTTAGAGATTCAGACCAGAACACACTGTCCTAATGTATATACATGCATTAGCATAGCATTGTTTAGCTGTCAGATTCTGGTAAATGTGTCTGTGAGCTCTCGCTCAGCCAGTAATGATTGGTTGGCATCTGTGTGAGTTTAGTTTTGGGCTCATTCTGTTTGTTGGGCAGGTGTGAAGCATGTTTTCTGTGGGCTGCATTTATTCTGACTGACAGACTCATCAAATCATGATGATGATTGACTAATAAACGTTTTCCCTGAAACATTAACTATGACAAAAAACCTGTTGATCTCCCAGGTTGTATTATATTATAATATAATGTGTTTGCAACCAGAAGGTTCAAACCCTGTGTGATTTGTGAGCTACTAACATTGTTTTTTTTACGCTAAAATGATTCCACATACACTGTGCTTATAATGACACAAAATGTTTGCTGTTAAAGTTACTTTAAATAAGCAGAACACATTTAAGTGAAAACCTTTCAATACCCACATTTACAGACAAAATAACAGAGATGTTTTGCACAGACTTTAGCCTAGATGCCAGTTTATGCCAATTAGTTTAACATCACAAACAAACTCGTACTTACATTTCATTCAAACAGGTCAAGAGTGAACGTGTAACAATAAATAAATGAGTAATTTTGTTTTTAATTTAAGTATTTTAATGCCCTGCATGATAACAGTATACATTATAATATACATTATAATGCTTTTAGGTGGTTATTGTAGAGAGCTACTTAGTGATATTAAAATGTTACAATACAAATCGTTTCTTATAACGGTATTTACACACCACAGATATAAATGATTTCATGCAGTTTGCTGTTGATCTCAGCACCAGCAGACGGAGCAGTCAGTGACCTGTGAGGACGTCCTATTGGTTCGCTGTGAGGACGTCTGATTGGTTCGCTGTGAGCACGTCTGATTGGTTCGCTGTGAGGACGTCTGATTGGTTCGCTGTGTGTAAATATGACACGTGAGGCTAATCACATAATCAGAATCTCTCTGCATGAACTCACACAGACATCTCCAACACACCACCAGCCAGATGGAAATATGCTTCCTAATCTCCAATGAAAAATGACTTATATTCCAAACCATTTAACAATATTTCATTACGCTTCTTGAAATGTTTAACATCTGAAATTCTCTGTGTTTGAAAATATGTTGTGAGTTGTGAGTGCTGGACTGGTGGAGTTCAGTTTGATGTTTACAGTCTCCAACACATCTAACAAACAATGAACATCAACCAATACTGTAATACTAACACTGTAGAATGACTTATCACATTTACACCAGCTAACAGGGAACATAACATTCTCATAACATTGGCTAACATTCTCTAAAAGTTCTCTCAAAGTTATAAAAATGTCCTTGCAATAATGCTATTCCGTAGATATCAAGAGCATTATTCTAAAGTTGTTAGTGGAACGTTTTGAAAACATTACAGCAAA
>JAZGTK010005012.1:2397-23221 GCA_036877625.1 Ambastaia sidthimunki
CTGAAGACAGCACAGAGACAGATGCTGTAATTAAGTTCTCATGTCTGTGTTGTTAATGGGCGGCTGTGATGAATGAATATATTGTTTAATGGTGAGGAATTGTGATAAGTGTGCCAGGAGGTTCAGAGTTTATTAAATGCCTCTTTGTGCTACTGTAACTGAGTCTCACAATCGCTCTTTAATATTCACTATATGTGTAAATTTTTACCTCAGTTTACTTTTGTGCTTTTACAGATTTTAAATCCAATTTTAGGTTGAAATGATTCTCAGAGTACAAACGACTTCACAGCCAGTATATAAACATTTGTAATATTGTCTAAAGACTGCAGATTTTGGAGATCCGGTTATATTTCATTATGTCTTCAACTGTAGACAGAACAGATGAAGTGTCGGCTGATATGTGGGGCTGCGTTTGTCTCCAGTAATAGTCATTAAACAGAATTCATTCACAGCATTCAGACATACTGAGGTGAGTCATAAGTGTCGAAACAAATAGATGTGTGTGTTTAAATCTGTAAACCAGCTGAATAGTTTTAATCCTGATCTTCTCTCCTGGTTTGACCCTCTGGCTTGCAGGCAGCCTGGCACAAAGCCGAAGTTGCTAATTGGGATATTTCTGTTTCATTGTCAGCGGAATTATTTTTGCAGAGTGTTAAAACTCCCACACGATCAACCGAGACCCTCACAAGAGCTCAGAACGTTTGAGTGTTTGGACTGAAGCCTTCAGGATCAGGTGAACCATCTGCAGAAACCTCAGCGAGGGTCTCCAGGGTTCTGCTGGACTCTTGCCATCTGCTGGTGCAGAACCTTTGGCTGGAAATCAACTCTGAGGCTAAAATAAGCACATAAGTCCAACCCAGAGCTGGTCGGTACCGGCAGGAGTTTCCAGTGCAGCTTTCAGAATGTCATTATTGTGGAAGCTGGTCAAGTTGTGTCTGTTGTTTCTCTGTGTGGTGACAGATTGTGATTGAACTGTTAATTGACTAGTTAAGTGATATCTCACTGTAAATGAACATTTCTATTGCATAGTTTCTAAATATGTTTGTAACCCGTCATCTGCTGTTCTTCTGTTACTTACATTGCTGTATGGTTACCGTTGAGCGTTTATTAAGCGTTCAGCATGTGGCAGGAGTTTATTTTTCAGGAGAAATATCTTTGTGAAGTTCTGTCGGGTTCCCGCATGGCACAAATCCATCAGAACTGAATTTGGTACTCAGTCTGAGAAAATAACCCGCTGATGCGCGAGTGGCTCGCTGAGTCTCATGAATAGAAAGAAAGAGCTGAAATCTCTTAAAATGATTCGCTGCCGCCGTCTGCTCTGAATTACCCACAATTCTCAAGCAGATCTTTTGCAGGAGAAACAGTGAGTGAGTGAAAGGTTGTGTCATGGGCCGAAGTCAGACTTTCTGCTGAACATCAGCCTGTTAAGACTTTATTATTGAACTGTATTTATAATAATCGTTGTGTGTACCTGAGGAAACAGCATTTGAGTTTGAAGAGCGTCTGTGTTGCCGTGTAGACATCTCACTGGGTTTTGGACTTTTTATTCAGTTCAGTGTGGTGTTTATTTTCTTCTCCCTGAGGAGTAATAAAACGCTTCTTAGCTCATTATTTAATAAAGTGCGTCTAGTGTTTTTTTTACAGAATGTATTTGCACATATAAACAGTTGTGCCTCAGTGCACACTAGTGAGAATAAATTAATACCACAATGATGATGGTAAAATCTATATAAAGTCATAATTTGCCCTGTTAACTTTAATACATGTTCCTGAAGTCACTGTGTGGGTGTTATTCAAAGCACAGAAGTTTGTCTTCTCTACATTTCATCAAATGCTATAACTGCTGAAAGAATTGTATGTGTACTGTTCTATACTGATCTATACATACTGTATGCTGATCTATACTATACTATACAGTGATCTATATTGTTCCTGACACATAAAGACTTCTTTGGTGATTTGTGTTCAGTTTGGATGATGTGAGTATGAGTCCATGAGCTGCAGTGAAGCTGGTAAAGCTGTTTATAATTCAGCTGTTTGTCTGTGCAGAACGGTTCGGTTAGCTGGATTTTCAGTGTATATGATGGATATGATGTATTCAGTATATGTTTACTGCTGAAGTTATGCTCATAAGAGTCTGTGTAAGTAACACTTAAGTAAGTGTTAAACTTAACTTGTTCTATGTTTGTTACAGACAACATGTAAAAGTTTCTTTTAGAAATATAGTGGCACTTACACTCACTTAATATCAAACGTTTCAAATTATTGCTCATAGATGTTTCAGCAAAGAATGGCAGAGATTTGCTGTTTTTGTTGCACAGCTTTATGTGTTGAGGTGTGATAGAAGCTCTCTGTTGTTTTGTGGTTTTCTGTGTCTGGTTTTAATTAGGATTCAAGGTTTCGTCAGGAATGTTTGAGGTCCGTTTTTGACAGACGCTTCAGACCTCAGTAAATGAGATCCAGACCAGCTCTCAGACAGAAGAGACTCTGTGTTTGTCACACTACAGGATCCATTTGATTCAGGCAGAAATCTCTCTTAAGACACTGCAAATGTGCTTTTAGTTTTGTAGTCAGAACATTTGCTGTATGTCTTTAAACATGACTGACTTCCAGCAGAATTTCAGAGATGAAAAGCGACATGTTTCTGCTGTTTGTTGACAGACTCTTACAAACATCATCAATTACACACTAATGAGGGAACATTTAGTGTCATTGCTTAAGGAAATTGCTGTGCAAAGTTTAAACACGTCCCTTTTGAAATATTTTTGTACACATCACTGTAAAATGTATCTGATTGTATCTGATTGGCATGTTTTTGAATGTTTGACCTTGTTTTTGGTTACATTTGATGACTGATGTTAAAATCACTGATGTAGTTGGATTATGTGCTTGTTGTGTAAGTGCTCAATACATCCCATCAAACAGCCACGTAGCAACGCCCTAGCAACCATTCACTACACCCCAGTATTGTAGCTGGGAGTTTTGCACACTCGTGTATTCTTCTGAATATTTAACCTTTAATGGGTTTGCCTGTACCTGCTTTAAAAACATTTTTAAAACATTTGCATCTGTTCTTGTGTCGTTCAGTTTGGTGTCTGCAGCAGGTTTTTGGCTCTTCTCACTGAGGACATAAACAGTGAATCTCAAGCAGCCCGTTTCCATAAAATGAGATTAAAAAAACAACAGTTATACTAAAATGATATTGCCTGTATAATGTTGATGCACTAATGCGTCTCACAGGCTCTGAGTCCTGCAGTCATGTTTTACTACGTACTTCCTTTTGTGTTGCTGACATCTGCTATTGCCATTAGCTGTAATGTGCTCATGGCAGCCAGTGATTTCAGCCTCTGAATGCTGATGAGAGTCTTCAGAGATGCGCTTGTACTGAAGCCACCCGCACGGGACCCTGCGCAGACCGCTCGTGTTTTCACACTCATTCCAGTGCTGTGTGTGTGTGTGTGTAAGCAGTCGACTGAAAAGGTCTTTGTCTACGGGGACGAGGAAAAGCGCTACTCCCACATTTGCCGTTGCCTAGCAACCGCAATGCACAGATTGGAGAGAACATCTGTCGTGGCCGCGGCTGCCAAATCGGTGTTGTATAGTAAACACGGCTCACGCTCTGCTCCTGCCCCGCTGCTCCTCTACACTGGTCTGGGATCAGTTTCTCGGCTCCCCCACGGTGGATGAGACAGAAACACTGTTTCTCTGCTCTGGTCTGAGATCAGTCTGTGATTCCTCGTCTCGTGACCCTGACTCCGCCTCTGTTGGACCGTTTCTCAAGGGCACAGCGTCCTTGTTAGGTGTTATCACTCAGTGTACACTGATGTGTGTGTTTGTTTTTTGACACTTGAGGGCTGGTCATTATTTTATATCCTGCTGACTGACACACGACACATGAATTTACAGACATTGATTTATTCTGCTCAGACTTCAGAGTCTAAAGAAACTGTGTGCTGGAAACTGTGTGTTTTAGTCAAATACGTTTAACAGTCTTTTCTCATGTAATCTCATGAAACCTGTCAGGAAAATGTACAGCTGATATTACATTGTAAAATCATATAATTAAAAGAGTTGTAAACCTGTGAATAATAAACATGTGTTTGAGTCCATTATGATTTAGTTGCATTATTGACAATTTAATTTAAACACATTTTCACTGTAAAGATTCTTTTGGTATGAAAAGATTTAATGTGATGTAATATTTAAATGTGAAGTGAAACATGGTGTATATTCCAGTAATGAGAAATGCTGTTGGGAATTATTAGATATGAAAATGATTCTATGAAAGTGATTATTGTAATGAAAAATCACAGTGCAAAATAATCACAATTTTAAAATTTCATTTTCTTTTTGCAGAGTAGAATTGTGTTTATGACACGGATAATAAAGTTTCTTTGCACATGTTAATCAGCTGAAGCACTAGAGTTCAAAGGTCACTCACCTCAAACACTGTGATCTCATCCATCCTTGATCTTTGCTTTCTGATAAAACTCGCATGTGTGTGCGTGATGCAATCGCATCTGTTACTGCGGGTCATTCCTGCATGTGTGCGGAGCTCAGATGAATCTGTTGAAAAGAGTCTTGCATTATTTGTTCTTTCACGCATTATTGGTATTTTATGGAAATTTGAGGCTGTAGATTTTCAGTCGTGCTGCTTATCTTCTGTGCATGAGGAACATGACTGACGTTTTCAGATGTTGTTTAAGATCAGCAGATGTTGGAACAGAGTCTGTTGATTGGTTAAGTAAGTGTTCCTGTTGTTCTGACCTTTCATTGGGTTAGAAGAATTGTTCCCGCTGTAGACGTCAGTTTCTCTGTCAGACAGGGCAGGTTAGAGTTGATCATGAGTTTAAACACAGATTTCATGTTGGTTTTGTTCAGTGTGAAATGTTTTGACAGTCTGCTGAGGGTATTTGGACACTTAAGCCTGAATGATTATATACTTGATCATACAAATAAAAAAAATTAAAGCAGATGTCATCTACAAACAAATGGGGCTGGACTTTTTCAACTCTGTATTTATTGTTTTTCTTATTTTTAACCTAAAAAACTTCTGTTATGTGGAAGGTTACTGGATGTGTGGGATGTATGCGTGACCACATTTTCCAGGGATGGCTGGTTATTTAATCTAATAATGAAAGCTTCTGGAAATCTGAGATCTTTTGAACGTCACATGAAACATCAGATCAGTAACAGTGATGGTGTGTTGTGTCCATGCAGGACCCAGCCATGGAGAGGTGGAGACTCGTGAATGTTTGTACTTTAACATCAACTGGGAAATCGAGAAGACCAACCGCAGCGGCGTGGAGAGATGCGAGGATGAGAAGGACAAACGCTCTCACTGTTACGCCTCCTGGAGGAACAACTCTGGAAGCATCGAGCTGGTGAAGAAGGGATGCTGGCTAGATGACTTCAACTGCTACGACAGGTCAGTCACATGACCCGAACTTTAAAATAACCAAAACTAATCTTCATGTGTCAGAGCTGTAGATGATGTTGAGTAGTGACAAACACCAGGAGAACCTGAGGGCCAAAGTGAGTGTTCAGATGTTCTATTCTACATTCTTATAGCTCAGCCTGTAGATTGTTGTTTATAAAAATCCAGTTTGACCTTGAAACTTGGGTCTTAACTTGCAAATACCTTCAAATACCTTGAAATAATTTCATTTTCCAGCTCTTTGTACATAATCTTCCACGTTTCTGCCTCTCTGTGTTGTTGTAATTCAGTGTCTGAAAAGCATCATTAGGTTCCAGAGTTAAAGAATATTTTTGCACCTGTGTTACATCATTTAATGGAGGATTTCTGCTCTAAGAAAAGAAACTCTACGATCTCTCTGAAGACATTTAGCTGCTGAGGGTTTGTGATGTTGTACTCGTGGAATAAATCTCTGCATGTTTTTTGACATTTCATATCTCAGTTTGTCCTGAGTGATTTTTTTTATGTGAAGGAACCTGTGGGCTCAGGACCTGAGGGACTTCACAGAGAGATTTCTCATATCAGTGATGATTTATACAATGAAGTGTGTTGATGATAACAGCTAGAGGTCATTGAGAGGTCATTGTTTCAACTGCTATAAATGATTGTTCTTCAGAAAATATATGAATCCATATATTTTCTTACATTAATATAGATATATAAATATTCTGATATAGATATATAGAAACTCTGAAATATAAAGTTAAACGTGTCGTCTCTGCTGTGGACATGAGTGAAGGGCAGACAGGTGGTCTTAGAAGTGTTTAGGTGGGTCACACTTTCTGTTTCTCTCAGTTTATACATGTGTTAAAGCAGGAGAAAGAATACAATATCAGATGTTCCAGTTTGGTTTGATGAACGCTGTGAGTTTGTGCAGTGAACAGAAGTTCCAGAGACCAGCGTGTGATGTACGTCAAGTTTCCTGTGGTCTGTCGAGGGCACGAGTCTCTGTGCTGTACTCGGGCCGAACCGTCCGTGCACTGTAAAATTACCCACAACAAAGAGTGCTGACGGAGCAACACTGAAGCCCTGGTGTTTTCTCTCCTGTTCCACACAGAGGTCAACACGCCACTCGCTGAAACCTGCTTTCAACACCAGCTGTGAACCGAACACATGCCTTTTCCTGCAGGGTTATATCACACCAAAAATAATTATAGTTCAGTTTTTCTCTCTAAAGTTTTCAGGTTAACAGGTTGTTGAGGATCTGATGAACTGAAACGGGAGCTTCATAGTTAAAAATTTTAACGTTAAGATAATCATGTTCTATCAAATTAAAATTCATGTTCTTGTCTCATTCCAAACTCTTGTTTATTAAGTGTTTAAAGAATCATCTTTCACACTCTTCAACAGACTTTAGAGGAGGTTTGTTTGGGTTGAGAGTGACAGTATTCTCATGTTTTGATGGAGTTTTTCTGTGATATGTTTCTCTTTATTAGCACTGAAGGCTGATGGAGGTTGTTAAGTGTTCTCTAATAAATCATCCAGACACTTTTATAATCAGATGTTTCAGAAGCTCACCGAACTGCAGCAGGACCAGAATGAAATGTTGTTTTTCTGGAGCTGTTACATACAAGAGCTCTTGAAAAAAACACTTCTGAGATACACAACGGCTCCGTCTCGAATCGCTCATTAGTGCTCTCAGAAGGTAACGAGTGTCTCGTTTGCGTCTCATTATCACAGGCAGGAGTGTGTGGCCACGGAGGAGAACCCTCAGGTTTTCTTCTGCTGCTGTGAAGGAAACTTCTGCAATGAGAAGTTCACACACCTGCCAGACGTGAGCGATGGACCAGGTGAGGAGACCCACACCAGCTCTCACTGTACTGACAGATCTCTGATCTTCACGTGTATACAGTCTTTTACACTATATGTACAACATCTGGCACTAAATATTAACAGTTGGGATATTTTAGAGCTGCCTGAATGTGATTGTGTGTCTGATTTCAGTCCAGCTATCAGTAGCTGTACATTTCATTTTTAACCGTTTGTAATGGGGCTGATCTCAGATCAGCATGATCTCATGTTTTCTAAAGTCTCTGTACATGAAGTGGGCGGAGTCAGTGTCTAACTCTCTCTGTGTGTGTGTCTGTGTGGTGTGTCAGAAATCGGGCCTCCCCCACACATGTCGTCTGTGCTGAGCGTGTTGATCTACTCTCTGCTGCCCATCATGATGTTCTCCGTGGCTCTGCTCTTGGCCTTTTGGATGTATCGCCACCGCAAGCCGCCCTATGGACACGTGGACATCAACGAGGTCCAGTTTCTTCTCTCTCTCTTCTCTGCTCGTCTGTTTCACACACACGCCATGCGTTTGTTCTCAGTATTTCACCAGCTGTGGATCATTTCCTGTGTCAGCTCTGACTTCCTGTTGCGTGGCTCCACCTGCTGGTGTTTTGTTGTCATTATTAGGTGTCTCCTAATATTCTGTGTCCTGGTGTTTTTTTAGGACCCTGGTCCCACACCCCCCTCACCCATAGTGGGACTGAAGCCCCTGCAGTTGCTGGAGGTTAAAGCCAGGGGGCGCTTCGGCTGCGTGTGGAAGGCCCAGATGATGAGTGAATATGTAGCTGTGAAGATTTTCCCCATTCAGGTTTTTTCCTTTAAACTGTTTCATCTAATTGACAGAAAATGTCCTCATGTGAAAATGTCAAACTCTTTGTGATCTTTAATCAAAACACTGCATGTCTCTCCACAAGGGCGGGACTATATTGACTGTCCAATGACTAGGTAGTTTCCGCCCCTCCAACTTCCAGTGAACCAATCAGTCCCCAAAGAACAAAGTCAAGTCCCGCCCTACATGTTTTTCTTATTCTATAAGCCGCTTCACTTGGATACGCAGTGACATATGAAAGAAAAATTGCTGCAACTTTTGTTTCATTGAGACGTAAATTAAAAGAATTAGTTGTCATTAGTATCAGTGTTTGTTTTACAGCATCTTAGAGAAAAAACACAGAAAGACCTTCAATGTTGTTTTTTCATGTTGTTTATTAGTAAAAGACGTGTGATTTTGCATTTTTCTGTGTCTCACAGGACAAGCAGTCGTGGCTGAATGAACGAGACATTTTCTCCACGCCAGGCATGAAACACGAGAACCTTCTCAGCTACATCGCCGCAGAGAAACGCGGTTCCAACCTGGAGATGGAGTTCTGGTTGATCACCGAGTTTCATGAGAGGGTGAGAGAAACTGGATGTGATTCTTACACCTCTCAACTTTCCTGCTTCCATGTTTTATTGTATGTATCAGTGTTTGAGGGTTTCATTTCATGCTTGCTTGTTCTCTCTGGTCTTCAGGGTTCTCTGACGGACTATCTGAAGGGGAACGTGGTGAGCTGGAACGATTTGTGTCACATTGCTGAAACGATGGCGTGTGGTCTGGCTTACCTTCATGAAGATGTGACTCGATTTAAAGGAGAAGGTCCAAAACCTGCCATTGCTCACAGGTGTGTTAACAAAACCTGAAACACAAGGAGTTATGACTATACGTGTCTGTGTAATAATAGTGTGATGTTAGAACTGCACTCAGGTTGTTTTCATGTTAAATCTTGATCACAGAGATTTCAAGAGTAAGAATGTGATGCTAAAGACCGACCTCACAGCTGTCGTTGGTGATTTTGGTTTGGCGGTTCGGTTTGAACCTGGTAAACCTCCAGGAGACACACATGGCCAGGTGAGATGTTTCATACTGTTTTTGTTAACTGCTGTCAAAAGTTCACCTGTACTGAGGTTTGGAGTTGTATGTCTTGTTAAAGGGATAGTTCACCAAAAAAATGTCATTTTTTTCCATCATTTACTCATCCTCATGTCAACTACATGACTTTTATCTTCTGGTGAACACAAAAGATATCTTGAGAAATGTCTCAAAATATCTTCTTTTGTGTTTCTCTGAAGCAAAAAAGTCATACAGGTTTGGAATGACACGACAGTGAATAAATGATGGAAAAAAAAATCTTTTTTGGGTGAGCACAGAGCTAGCAACCTAAAGTCATGGGTTCAAGTTGCCTTGGATAAAAGTGTCTGCCAGTGTAATTAACATGTAGAAGTTTTGTAAAAGTGTTTGATGGAGGGGTCTAAAGTTTGTTGTTTGCTCTTGTCAGGTGGGCACGCGGCGGTACATGGCCCCCGAGGTTCTTGAGGGAGCGATTAACTTCCAGAGGGACGCATTCTTGAGGATAGACATGTATGCCATGGGCCTGGTGCTCTGGGAGCTGGTGTCTCGATGTAAAGCCGCTGATGGTGAGCAGAAACATCAGACATTTCAGTGTGGAGATGATCTCCAATCCTTGTTCCTGCAGGTCCACAGACCTGCAGAGTTTAGCCCCAACCTGCACCAACACCTGCCTGGATTTTTCTAGCAGTTTTAAAGATCTTGATTAGCTGCTTCAGGTTCATTAGGGTTACAGCTTAACTCTGCAGCTCTGTGAACCTCTGAATACCTTCTAGTAATTACAGTCTGCTTTCTTGTGTTCTAATGTTTCTGGTTTGAATAAAATCCTACCCACGTAAATATCTGTGCCCTCGTAGGTCCGGTAGACGAGTACATGTTGCCATTTGAAGAGGAGATCGGACAACATCCCTCACTGGAAGATCTACAGGAGGTCGTGGTCCACAAGAAGATGCGTCCGGTGTTTAAAGACTCTTGGTTGAAGCATTCTGTGAGTTAATTCTGATTCCTTTTGAATAAAAGTGACCCTTGTACGATTCACACAACGTTCTGCATTTAAAAACTCCAGACAGTTTTCTGCTAATTCATCTGAAGATGTTTGTTTGGCGTGTGTGAACAGGGTCTGGCGCAGATGTGCGAGTCGATTGAGGAGTGCTGGGATCATGACGCGGAGGCGAGACTTTCGGCCGGTTGCGTTGAGGAGCGAATCTCTCAGATACGCCGCACCACCGGCGGCACTACCTCAGACTGCCTGGTTTCCATGGTGACGTCGGTCACCAACGTAGACCTGCCACCCAAAGAGTCCAGTATCTGATTCACGCCGTGACGCTCGACCGCAAACGAACACGAAGCAAACAAAACAACCCTCGTCTTTCCAAACTCAGTGAATCTCAACAACATTAAAGCAGCTGCTATTTTCTCCTAACATTTTTTAACTTTATTATTATTATTATTATTTTTATTTTCCTGATCAGATCAGTAACAACCAGCACACTTCTCTACTGTATTTTTATCATTAGAGCAAACACAAGAGATTTTTAAGAATACAAACGGAGAGAGAACATCTCAACACGCGTTCAGGTGCCGACAAATGAATGCAGAGCCCTGCAGGTACCTCAGCCCTTCACCTCTGACCACTGAGTTTCATTCGATTGTTTCCTTTTTATATTTTTGTCATTCTGTCGCCGGACACGATCACCTGTGATAACGAACCATCATCATCATCATCTTCACTCGGGATTATTCGACACTGCTGCAGAACCCGCGAGGATCGTTATGACTGTTACACGCGCAATTGAAATTCTTCGCTGGATTTTACTTTTATTATTTTTCTCTTTCCGACAGTGTGTGCTATTCAAAATTACGGAAAACGTGTCTTTTACGGAACTAACGGGTGTCAAAGAACACGGAAAAAGACGACTGGATTAATTTCTTTTTTCTTTTGTTTTTTTGTGATATTGAAGCTGATGAGTGTGAAATGAGTTTGGTTGAAAGTTTTGAGTGAACATTGCAGGAATCTCTCCGCCGGGTGGCTTGCATATGAAAGTATCGGAGGTGACAAGAACATTTAGTTTGGTACGGAAATCTCTCTCAGGTATCTCGTGTCAAGGAGGTTGTGGGGTCCATGACTGCCTTCCCACATCATCAGTAGGACAGAAATATTATGGTGCCCTCAGAATTTAACACTAATTATCAAAACAAAACATGCAAGACCATGAAGCGCGTGTGTGTGTTTGGTGCAGAGAGAGTGTGTTGAAAGAGTAGAAAAAGCTGAAAAATGCTGTGGCGCGTGTGGTCGTGTAAACAGAAATGTTTTTATTTTCTTTCTGTTCTCTCCTGTAATAATGCAACATGTATTTCAGATATTTTGACTGAAGGAGACGAGAATCACCACTGATTCAGACAGTAGGTGTGTGAAACTCATGAAAACATGTCTGTCATATTTCACACTAACATCAAAAGGAATTTATAGGAAGTTTTATTTTGTTTACAGACAATTAAACCTGTTTTTAGGACCATTATGATTTTTTGCATCAACACATATTTCATATCAACAATATTTCGGCATTACAACAAAGACGACCACCGTGTCGTAAAACAACAGAAAGTAGAAAATGAAAAATAATACTCAAATTCAGAAACGTACACAAAGCAGTTTTCATTGTCTTTATGCGGAATAGAACTTCTTATTTCTTTCTTTTGTGCGGTGAACATCTTTGACCAGAACATGTTTGGTGAGGTTCACACAGGAAGTGTTTGTGTGTTTCTTCGGTCCCTGGATGTGTTTTCTCCTCCTAACAGGGACCAAATTTGAGTTTTAACACCCGGCTCCTGCAATACCAACACATCAGTTCAGGGGCTCAGAATTTACAACATCAACTTTCACTTTAATCAAGCAAAGAAAAGACAAACACGCTAGACTAATATTTATTTAGTCTTAAAAGTGGTAGACTGTAATCCACACGTTCATGCCATTATTCAAGAGAGAATTTCCACAGTGCTGCTGTTTGGATGAAATGTGGTGATTTATTCTAGAATATTCTCAGCAAAGTTCATCCTCAGACGTGACTGAGCGTCGCCAGAAAACGAAAGGCTTCCGAGACGAAAGAACGCAACTCAAAACAATAAAATTAGTTGTAAAAGGACAAAAAAAGTTATTGTTCATAAACCACAGACCACCTCAGACCAGAAATACCTCAGATTTTCTAAGTGTATGACTTCTGTTATATATTTTGTTAGTTGTGTTGACTTGTAGTAAGTATATTTTGGTGTAAGTTGGATTTTATGATTAAGGAAGACATTGAAAAAGTAAAAAAAAGTAAAAAAAAGTCCAAAATCTTTTAAGTGCTACCAAGCTCTGTTGTATAAATGTGAGAAACCCTCATGTAAATAGCTGTATACAGTTGTGTGATACAGGGCCTTGTTCTCATCTTCCTGTACACTTCTTTCTCGTCTCTAACTTCATGGGACATTGAACCTTTGGCACTTCTTCCAAAAACTCAAACGCCCCATTTTTACTTGCACAATTTTGTATGTGACCCTCTGACAGTGTTATGGGGGACAAAATTTGAATCTGTTGTTTAAGAGCATCTTATAAAATGGCTGTGAAGCGAAATGACAGTATGACTTCACTCTTACCAAATTATCTTCACCCAAATTTTGTTGTTGATGCGAATTCAGGCTTGTCGGATTCAAAGACGTTCAGACGGACTTGAGGTTTTACTTCAGGGCCAAAAAAAGGTTTGGTGTCCCTACGGTGCCATTTCACTCTCTGTACCCATAATGCATCACAGCGGTTGCTTCTGTTTCTTCTCAGAGCTTTAAGTTCTCTTTAATGGTGCCATAGATCACGTTCCAGGACCGAGATGTGCGTGTTTAGCTGAAGATCAGGATGTTCTCAAACAGTTGTTACTCTCCTGCTCCAGTGAGCTTCACTGTCCTCAGCTGATCTTCTGAGAGAGCTTGTGTAGGTAGAAAATGATGCTGTTGAACCTCATTGTTCTTTATGGAGCTTCTGAACAGCATTCTTTGGTTTTCTAAATGTTTGGTATCCCCCCGTCCCCGAGCTTCTGCCCATTCTGGGCCAGAGAAACGCACAGCAGAGCCACAGAATGTTTGTCAGTCATGAGGACTGTATGTTTTTATCCACTTTCCATCTCAGACACTGATGCTTTCAGGAAATCACATTTTCTTCAGGTTACTGTGGTACAAATTCCACTTTATCATCTAGGAAAGTTGGGATGATTCTGCAAACGAGGAGTTTCTAATTGGCTCAGACGATGTAGCAAGCAATATCTCCAGCAATAGTCTGTGTTCTCTCTGATAGAACTTCTGGGCATTGATTTTCTCTTTCAGGCGACCTACCAAAATGATTTTAATTGTGAATTGCTGTTTGGTAACAGATGGAAAGTGTTTGTTGGCCTTCTTCACGTGTTAATCAACTGTCTTTGTTTCAAATAACACAATATGTAGCCAAATTTCTTGCATTTCTACATCTGCAAGTTTATAACCAAAGGAGTTAAATTATTTTTTAACATCAGTTGATTAGAAATGCATTTGTCTTTGACTCAAAAGCCTAGAAGAACTTATTTTCTGAGGCCGCACTGGTGAGTCTCCGCCGGCACACAGTGCTGTTTTTGGGGTTTTTATGCATCGTATTGTTCTCTCGACCTAGTTTTTGACAAGCTGTTTTAATGACTTTGTGCTGTAACAGTTTTACTCTTTTAATTGGATTGAGCAGCGAGAGCCGTGATTTATGCAATACAAAGTAACACTTTATTATGCACTGAACAGTATTTCTGCAGTGTGTCGTCACTTCTGCTGTCGACCGGCATTATAAGGGTCAGTTTGATGAGAGCTGTCAAGAGTTGCCCGGGTCAGACTTCACCCCAATTTAAATCAAAAGAAATACTAAAGAATTTTTTTACCATATAACACAAAGTGAAGTGATTTATTCCAGTGCTGTCACTTTTATTTCCATACACGCTGTACAACAAATATTTGCTTTATTACCATATAGGCTACCACAAATAATATTCTTTAACAAATGTACTTTCTGGTTTTTAAAAATGCTCCTATTGCTCCCAAAACTCAGCTTCATTTATTGAAATGCAGAATGTGTTTATTTGATTTGGGGGTGAAGTGTGACCTGAGATATTCGTGGCAGATTTTGTGAGATCAGTCTAGTCATGGATTTTCAGTAAAATCTGCGTCATCTTGAGCAGCACAGTCGTGTTTGACCGCGTGTGACGTGATTGGCTGGTTTCATATGTCAGGAATGACGGAGGGATTGTCATGTGCCTGTTGTCTGATTATAGAAGCAACCGCTGTTGTGTTCTCTCTCTTCCGCTCATCTTCTGCTGTACGTTGCAGAAAAGCTATATAAAATATATATGAAATATATCTCTAAGTGACCAGCTGTAACTCTGGATACAATCTTTGTTCCGGGTTTTCAGAAAGCGATACCTCAGAACTCATGTGAAACAGTGTTGCTTAGCTGGATAGTCGTGACACTATCATAAACCACAAACCTCTTTTTATACTGGTGAGACGTGAACGAAGATCTCCTGACAGTGACGAAACCTCATTCATCTCAGATCTCTCAGCACCCAACAGATGCGTGATGTTAACACTCAACCACACCCCAAAAATGACAAATGAACCCCTGACACAACTCAGATTAATCACGTCACTCTCTTTGCTTGGCTCAGAAAAGTCCTGAATTATTCTGGTAGTTTGTGATCGATCCAGCAGATCTTTGTAAACGATCCGGTTAGTTTAATCTCAAAAGATTTACACAGAGTTAGATTACAGTTACACTAAAGTATTCAAATATGCCATAATAAGTATGTAATCTGTCAGGCTCCTTGTTTGTTCTTAAAGTGAAGATAAGATTTGGCTGTTTATAACCCAAACGATTGTAAATGATTCAGTAGTTTTTGGTATTTCTTGTATTTAGACACACGTGCATTAAGGGTGCTGGAGAAAACACCTGTGAGATGAGGGGGGTTCTCGTCGGGGGGCTGGTTTTTTGACATGCTGTTTCTTCGCCACAAGATGTGAATTGTACATGTTGTAGGTCTTTCACTATCGTAGCTAAAACTGTAGAACAGATATGACTTGTACTACTGATTTTAACATAAATATACTAAAATCTGTATAAGACGAGATGTATACAGAGAGTGGAGCTTGTTGCTGTAAATCCTTTTTTTTGGACTGAAGAGAATGTTAAAGTTATATATCTATCAAATGCCCTGGTAAAATCCACAAGCATCATATTGTCGTAATGAACTGAGGATTTTCCTGAATGATCATTGTAACATAGTTCTTTAATTTGCAGTGAATCATTGTTTCTTTTTACTGTGGTAATTTTAGAAGTCAGAGTTTGACTAGATTTGTCTGCGGTTGGGATGTGGTTGTTTCTGCTCCGCATTGGTGCCAGAATAAACCAGTATGAATGTAGTATTTGCCCAGTGTGAAACAACCACACCCTGACTGCTAGAGAAAAATACTAGAAAGGATTATTTCAATTTTATCTTTTTGTATATGAAAGTAAACAATAAATACTGATAAAACATCATTTGGTCGTCTCGTCCTCTTTAAAATCTGTCTTGCCCTCCTAACAAGAGTGTGTGTGTGTGTGTGCTGGTATGTGGTTTACTAGGACAAATGTGTTTAATGACATGTACAACAACGTAAACATGGTTTACAAGGACACGTCTGGTGTCTTCATAAACCAAATGGCTGAAGAAAACAAACTAAATGATATTTTTATTTTAAATGAAAAATAAGAAGAGTTTTCTGTGAGGGGTTTCTGTGAGCTTCAGCAGGGTTAGTGTAGGAGACAGAAATTCAGAACATGTACAGAATAAAAACCATTACATGTATGGAGAGTCCTCATAAACCACATATGCATGTGTGTGTGTGTCCTGGTATTCACTGCTTTATGGGAACCAAATGGCCCCACAAGTATAGTAACTATTTTGATTTTGTGGGGACATTTTTAGGTCCATTTTAAGAAACAAGCTTATAAATCAAGCGGAATCTATTCTGAATAGCAAAAAAGGTTTTCTGTGAGGTTTAGAGGACAGAATATACAGTGTGTACAGTATAAAAACCATCATGTCTATGAAATGTCCAAATAAAACACGAAAACCCAACATATATGTGAGATACATGATTTATGTCAATCATGAGACACGTTAATTATTGTGTAATATATATATTATATATATATATGGTTACTTGCTTTCTGTCCTTGTGTAGTGTTGAGATGTTATTGAGATGTTGTTCAGTGTTGTGTTCGCTAGGTGGCAGTATAATAATGTCTCTGTTCTTCAGTTCAGGTGCAGAAGAACTACAGCCTGAGATCTCCAAACGGAGGCGGGGAAACGTCGGAACGGGGCGTGTCTTGTAGTGTCACGTGGATGACATCATTAACCACGCCCACACGTAACCACTCCCTGATGCAAATGTCCTGATGAGTTACTGTCAGTGATTGTCCAGCAGGTGGCGCTGACGCACTTCTCACCATCAGCACCAGCTTCAGTCAAATCAAGACTCAAATCAAGAGCTTCAGTGTAACAGAACACAGAGGAAGATATTGTGAGAAATGTCTCAGTGGTTTTGTGTTCATACAATGGAAATCAATGAGTGTCACTGTTGTTTGGTTACCAACATACTTCTAAATATGTTCTGTTGTGTTCCTCAGAAGAATAAAGTCACACGGGTTGGAATGACATGAGGATGAGTGAATGATGGAGGAAATGTAATTTTTGGGTGAACTATCTCTTTAACTTTAACCGGGTTATATTGCATGAAGTGGGGGGGCAGGTTTGTGTAAATGGTTTGAGACAGACCCCTGCAGATGAGAGAGATAGAAGCCGTGTTACACTGGAATCTCCGGGGGGCATGTGTGCCTCTCCGCCTCCCATTTTCATGGAATTATGTGATTTGGCCGCATGGTATCTCTTGGGAATTTAGGAAATATCTCCCGTGCTGGCTGTAAGGATATCAGTCTACCAGTTAAAATCCAATTTAGCTGCCTAACTTGAATTTGTCATCCAAACTCTTGGTTATGATAATGATTTATAACTGACTGTGCTGTAACTAGCTGTTTTCTTTCATTGGGTTGTTTTCTGTCATTTGATTGGCTCACTTCAGATAAGAGACCAACAGCTGGGCAGGAATAAATGGGCCAAGATCAGAGTGTCTGATTGCATCTGAACTGTGATTGGTGTTCATCTCTAACTCCTCCCTATTACTCCTGTTTCCTTAATTTTAAAGAGACAGTTCTCTAAAAAATTATGATTGTGCCATCATTTAAACATCCCATGTTATTTTATCCCTGAATGTCTGTCATCTGTAGAAAACAACATTTGTATTTCTGGGAAACTTGTGTAAGTGTAACTTGTGTAACTGAACTAAGTTCAGTTGTGTAGTGCAGATGTTGTGTATCAGTGAATGTGTTTATGTTGGAGTTTTTGATGTTAAACAATCTTTTACCTTTAAAATGCAAATTTCAATACAAAGCCACAGTTTCTTCTCACCTTTGCAAAGTTGATCTTATACAGAAGATTTCTGCTTCCAAATGCTCCAGTTAGTTTCGGTCGTCCCAGGCCGTTCCAGGCGTTTCTCAGAGAGAGCGGATGTCCGGCCAGATGTTATTCTTTAAAATGGAAAGACCTGAAGAGCGCGTTGGAGCGTGTTGGAGAACTCCTGTCAGCTCATGGACTTCAAACAGTCAAACACATTTTTCATCACGGCCGTGAGGTCACAGGCACCCTAACGCTTGATGGTCTGGAGAAGGTGATGGTGGAGCTGAGAGACACAACATCACACCTGACTGACTTTTACCTGGAGAAGAACACAAACAGAAGAGTCAGAGGAAGCTTTGAGAAGATCTCGTTCACTAATTGTGGAGTTTTTCTGTAAAAGTTTTTGTTTTTGAAGTTTATTATACAGACTTTCCACAGTCAGAGAATTTAAATATTGTTCAATAACTGTGTCACTTGGCATCATTACAAAACCCATCAACGATGCACTAATCAATATAAATAATTCTTCTTATGCTCAGAATATATGATGTCTTTATAAAAATATTTAGTAAATTGTGTTTTTATTTCTAGTGTAACTAGTGGTGGATGTTTAACAGCAGTCAGGAGTCTTTATAAAGACTGACTGAAGTGTGTTGCTGTTAGTTTTATCTGAGCGATTGGGTTTGAATCAATGACTCCAGCGCTGGACTCTTGTCCTGTCTGATAAATAACTTCACTTAACTCAGTCTGACAGACAGTTTGTTCACCGTGAGTCTCTGCATCCTCTGCAGCTTCCTGACAGAAATGGCGTGTAATTGCGTTTGACGGTTAGATCGTGCGAGGTAAAAACACGAGTCATGTTATCTACACGCTGGAGGTCTGGACTTACTAACAATTTTATCTTGTAAGCTTGTTTCTTTACATTTCCATTTAGTAACGTTAAAAAACGTTAAAAATGTTTTTGAATGTTTTAGGAATGTTCAGTTTTTAGATGTTGTATTAACGTTATTGCTTGATTATAAATGTCACGGCTGTGATTGCTCTCAGATCATGTTTGAGAAGCGATTGTTTCTGTTGGTGATTATCTTAAGCAGTATCGGCTAATTGATAATTGTGGTCACGTGACCTTTTACCGACACGTTCACTAAAGGTCAGAGGTCAAGTGATCACAGCTGACCTCCAGATCAGTGTCAAAAATTAACCAGGAGAATTTCTGTCCCCTGAAATTGATTTTCTAAAGACAGTTTAACCCTTTATGAAGGGCACACAGAGGAACCGTTAGCATTGTCAAATCTTAAGCTGTGTTTCTTCACCTCAATAATTTAACTATAGAGAGACCAACAACAAAATATTATGAACAATATGTTAGACAATCAATCATTCTATTTTAAGATTTTAAAGTGTGAGGAGAATTTTCTTGTGCAAAACTGGTGCAGAACAGTGACATGAAGTTTAATATTTAGTGTTTTGGGTCTCTAAAGCTCTAATGATGAACATCAGTAGAAACAGGAATTCACTGCTAAAGCATTTATTTGCCTCCAGTTTGTTTCTGTCACTTTTGTAGCAGCAGCACCCTGAGCTTTTATTTCTTTATACTTTCTGTCAGTGTTGCACTTGCAGTAAAATAAATACCTTTAAATATCATGTTGCATTGTAATATTTCTCTTTAGAAGGTGACGATGTCACCCACGACCTTGACACTCTGACATTTTGACCTCCGGCTGTAATCAAAGCTCATCTTTCTCTGTGTATGAGCCCGTTTTAAAATCATGGTCTGTAGCTGCTCTGAAGGACAGCAGAAGATGTTGTATTACACTCTTCAATCACACACAAGCCTCTTGACCTATCAACACACAGCGGAAACTCAGCCGCCCGCTTCACCTAAAAACAATGATGTGCATTGAAAGTGTGTTTGCTCGTGTTAATATTTAGGTCACTTCCTTGCCTTGAGAAGAAGGTAAATGAAAAGATACGTAGATTCGTTTGTTGGATTTATGTTTCAGAATTATTCAGAGCTCGGTCCAGATAAATCACGCTGCAGTTGTGAGTAATTGCTCCTGTCTGTACGGTGTGTAACACACAGACGCACGTGTGCTTAACCCAGTTACACAGAGAGAAATACAGCTCCCATGATTCCACTGGGCTATTTTCACACTTACCTCTCGTGACTGTTCTGCCGTGGGGCCGCGTCAGCGTTTTTTGCCACACTGAGACAGTGATCAAGCGCTCGGCACTTTCTGCAAGCGAGTCACATTCAAAGTTTGTTTGCCAACATGGCAATTTTGCTAAGAAATTCCTTCCTCCTACAAAAATCTTTCCAAAGACTTTATGGTTTTCTGGAAGTCACTTCCTCTGGGGCTGTGTGGGAACTGCATGTTTTTCCTCTTGCTCTGCAAACTGTAACTTGATTTATTGTTTTGAATGAAGAGAAACATGATGATTGGAGACTTGAGATGATGGTGAATAGATTGTGTGTGTTTTTATTTCTGGTGCATAATGTTGATTACCAAAGAAATCTCAAGTTTTAGAAAGAAAAGCACCAATCATACTTCAGAGATCTTTCTTAAAATTTGATGAGATTAAACATTGTAAGATTCTTCCGTTGTAAGTTGAGTCAAAATCATTTTTAGTGATAATGGACATAAATAACAAATGCAGCTGATGGAAGCCTAATGTGTATTGAACAGAGACAGATAGACGTTCCTACAAACTGCATAACTCACTTTCTCTTTTGTTTGGTGTGTAAAATCATACAAGATCTTTGAAGATCAGATCACTAATTCTCCATCAGAAATCTGTCAGTCTGATCTCATGTGAGGTTTGGATTTGAGTTGTTTTCTTTGTGTTGCGTTGAGACAGTGTCACAGTGTGTCTGCGTGTATCTGCAGACGAGCAGGTGCATGTAAGAACCTCCGGCTGCAATTAGACGTGCAGACAGCGTGCATGCCACAACGCATTTGATCATGAAACGGTTCTGATGTACATCTCGCCCAATGAAAGCACAGCTTTCGTCAACCATAGTCTGGGGAAGTTGTTTAGAGCTTTTCTTATGATCCTGTCACTTAAGATGGAATCAAAGAAGCTAATTATAATCTATATATGCAATATTCTAAACTGTTTGTGTGTGTCTCTCTGCTGTAGGTTCATCTCTGCTGT
>JAZGTK010005013.1:0-23219 GCA_036877625.1 Ambastaia sidthimunki
CATCAATACTTCATGTTGTGTGCCAGACAGACTGTGGTGTTGGGCCAAATGTGCTGCATTGGGACTCTAAAATAGCAATAATGTGGCAAAAACTTGACCAACACCACAAAATAAATGAGTTCAGGGGTTTTAAAAAGTGCAGTGGGGTTATGTTTTTATCACCTGTGTTTAAAAAAGGAAAAAAGTGTTATTGGTTTTGGAGAATGGCAGCCCTGAGGCATTAACCATATCTGTTGCAGAAGAAAGAATGAGAGAGAGATTCTTAATAAGCTGTAGTTTAATTTCAGGTGTGAGCTGGCGGTGGAAGGAGCTTCCTGCAGGTTTTATGAGCACGTCTATGGATTAGCTGTAATTTCATTTGCAGGTTATGGAAGCTCATAATGAATCTCACAGCTATTAATTGTTGAGGAAGATTGTTGAGCTGTTCTGTTTTTTGTTGTCCTCTTTTCACTCTAGTTATCCTTGTTTTGCTTACCTGGGGACTGGCTCTGTTTTTAACTTCCTACTAATTAAGCATTTTCTGTCATTTTCATCCCATGTAAAACTACTGTCAAAACCTGTCTGTTAGGATTTCAAATAGGATTTAGTGCAGTAAGTTCTTAAAGTGATAGTTCCCCATCTCCTCAAAATCTCCCCAAACCCTTATGACTTTTTCTGTAAAACACAAAAGGTGTTGTTTTACATAATGCACAGGCTGGTCTTTTCCATAGAAAAAGCAAAAAGGTATATCAAAAAAACACATACATCATGACAATTCATGCTATAAAGTCTTGTGAAGCCTTTCCTTATGCTCTTAAAGCATTAAAATGTGGCATATTCACATATACAAACATATATCAGACATATAAACATCACTGACATTTGACATCAGTAACTGGCTTAATGCATCGGGAAACGCCATGTTGTGCAGTGGTATGAACCGAAAATATTCTTTGTATTTTCTGTTATACAGTATTTGTTGTGAAGCCTGACTTCATTCACTGTCATTTTATGAAATGACAGTTTCAGCATTCTGCAAAACCACCACAAGTAGTAAATTAACTTTGTCTTTACCTAACCTTCAGCTATTCATACAAGCCTATAATAATTTACCAAAACTTCTGTATAGTTTGTATTTAGCATCAGTTGTGTAGTTTTGTTTCGTAGGTTTCCACAGAATGGTTGGTGGTCACCCATTGCTAGTCCAAGAGTTTATTCCTTATTGTTGACAGGACAAGGGTTTTCTAGTGAGAGCAAATGTCTGCAGAATGCAGATAATTTGGAAATGACAAGTTATTTATTTTCAATTGTATACAGTTTTAGAGATTAGATGTGTTCAAGTTTGGTTTGAATGATTGTCTGTTTTGAAACAGAAAAAACATATGCTTTGAAACAGATGTTAAATCAATTTTCATTCAGCCTTTCATTCAGTTCTTTTTGAAAAAAATATTTTATATTTTTTACATTTTTGTTTTAGTTTTTAATGGCCTTAAAAATATCTTACTGAATATTCATTATCTTTGGTTGCTTAGAAGTCAATGTCAAAGTGAAGTTTGTCATTTCAACCATATAAAGGAAAATCGGAGTACCAAAAAGATAGGGTTAAAGAAAAGTAATTACAAGACAAAAATACTTTGTTAGGCTTCAGCTGGGGTTAAAAAAAAGTGTTTCATTTAAGATGAATAAATCAAGACTGTAATAAATAATGTGATAAACAGTGACGCCTTCAATACTGTTAATTAAAAGCTGTAATGGCAATATTTCAGCTTGCCATATGTACATGGTTTCATTATTCAAGTTATACGGCATAATTGTTCAAATTATGCGGAATACTAAAATAAGATAATTACAGTTGGAAGCTGCTGTAATTGATGTCACAGTTTCCAAACCCCATTGTGGATAGTTTATCTTGTGTCTCTGGTTTCCAACAAACAGTAACAGCAGTGCAGATGGCAGGCTTGCGCTATTTTCTTCTGAATTAGGATGTCAGGGCTGAACCGTCCTGTGACCAGGTCACTGGTACAGCCAACGGAGCCGCCTCCTGCTTCTAGATTGAGAGATGAATTTGGGAGAGGTTATAAAGAATTGAAGAGAGAAGATATGGGATATATTAAGAATTTGAAGACCAGGAAATATTTCATTGTCTGAGAAGATGAAAAATGGGCATCTTATCAGTGTGGCATCCCACCCTGATGTCCTTCTGAAGCTCTGACAACAGTAGGAGCCTGCGTTTAATCATGCGATTGTCACTTTCTCCCATCACGTGGTAAATATGCCTCCCCCTCTAATGATTTTAGTTTTGCCTTCCTATCAAAAATCGTGGCTGCCCCCCTTCACTACATGGCCTGCTGTTTGTTGTCTGGTCTGTGGAGAAGATTGATTGTAGTCAAGGCCTGTAAGTTCACCCGCCTCTAAAAGGCAACAGTTGTTAATGACTTGTGCCCTCAGAGCAAACGATTTTTGTCCTGTTCTCAAACCAGCACTAATTAACTTCTAGCACCTGAGGATGGCAGAACAGGACAGTGCAGGAATGTCAACATTATGGTTTGTGGACAGTGGAGGAAAAGCGTGTCTCTGCTTGTTAAAGGGTCTATGACTGTCAGTGAACTACAATCAGAACTCATCCAAATACACTCTCTTTTGCTATACACTTCTACGCACCTTCCAAACTACAATGTGTGACTTTCACTATGTAGTGAATGGTGAACAAGTTGGTAAGTAACCGGCTTCAAACACAATTGTTTGTATGAATGCGTAATTGCTGTAATGTCTCATATATTCTTTTATAAGAAAATCGGGGGCTTTGGTGGGGGCTTGACAGGTCTGGCATACTCTAAGATGACTGACGTTCTGGAAGATCTTGTTCCATTTGGTATGAAAGTGAAAGTGACTTGTTTTTTTGTCAGTTATGGTTACCCATAACCGAAATGTGACCTCTGCATTTAACCCATCCTTCATGAGGAGTGAACACACACTGCAAATCGTGAACACACACACACCCGGAGCAGTGGGCAGCTATCCCTGCAGGGCCCGGGGAGCAATCGGGGGTTAGGTGCCTTGCTCAAGGGCGCTTCAGTTGCTACCTGCCGGTGCTGGAATCGAACCAGCAACCTACTGATTACAAGCCTGACTCCTTAACCAGTAGACCACAACTGCCCCCATGGGGAAACCTGTTGTTCCTCTGTGGGTCTGTATGCGTAAACAGAGGAAGTGAAATAGGAAAAGTGAGTTTTCAAGCCTGCTGCCTTATACCTTTACTCAAGTACTTGCTGTCAATCACTACAGCACCTTCATAACAACTTGATCTTCATGCTTTACTCGTTCCACTTGAATGGAGACCAGCCAGCTACTTCATTCTGCACCTATCAGGTGTCCTTACCTGGAGGGGCTTCAGGGCTGTTGTTTACAGATGTGAGGCACTGCCTTAAGAGAGTCTGTGGTAGATGTTTGTGTGAGCGTGTGAGAGATTGTTTTGATTGCGGAAGTGTCTGGAGGTCTCAAGCTTTCAGGTGGAGTGAACTGCCAGTAGATCATTCTTCCCGATTCTCAGCTGTGTGGTGTTTTTCTGCTGTGTCTTTACTGACAAGCTGTTCGATCACATTAGAGACTCTGGTCTAAAGTCCACCAGTATTTCAAGGCTTTTTGTGTTACACAATCCCTAACCTGTTTGGTTGGTGATGTATTTGCATTTAAACAGACAGCCACCAATCATCACTGTCTCTTGACGCATCAGTGTTAGAATAAGACAACAGTATGAACAGATCAACCAAATAACCAAGTCATACATCTTTTTTTACGCAAGTGAGCAGGCATTAATTTAAATGATTTTGATGTGCAGTCGGAAAGATTTGTTAGTTTATAAGGTGATATGTCATTGCATGTACTGTGACTGCTAACACGGTTAAACTTGAAGGCTGCCAAAAAATGTACCTTGCGTGGAGCTGTAGTTTGATTCTGCTCTTCACTGGGCCTTTTTGCTTTTAAGCAGGAATAGAGTGCAAATGCAAATCTGCATTGGCTTGGGGCGTCATAGATGCATTTTCTGGCCCCAGCAATTTAAAATGTCTCCATTCTGAAGCAGAGCATGATGACAACATGCTCATGTCTATTCACTAGAAACGTTATGCATACAGGATGCAAAAGCTTTCAAAATTTGCATGTAATTAAAAGAACCCTCACTGAACATATCCATCTACTTTCTCAGCACTGCAATTAGAATTTCAATGATTAGGGGGAGGGTGTTTAACAATTAAAAACAGTTTGCTATGTATGTTTGGATATTTAATATTGCAATGTATGTAAATTCGCAAAGGCATTATCACGTTAGTATTCATAAGCTTGTTTGATTATATTGAAGTTAATTGATAACGCATAATTGAAACGCTGGAATGGGTTCAGTATGAATGTAAACAGAGATAAGTTAGTATAATTCGGTTCTGTTGAACATACTCCCACACTCGACTGTGTTTTGCAGGACCAATCGCATTTAGTCGTTTCTCTTTAAATAAAATAAATGACAATTTGCAAGTTTCATGCTTGATCAAGGTGTTTTTTAACACAAGCATCTACTTTGTTTCCAGCCAGACTAGATTAAATAGAAAAATGACATGTTTACAAAGGTCAAAAATGTTTGTTTTTATTCAGGACAAAAAAAAACATGGATAAAAACCATTCAGTGTGACCTTTGGACAGATGCTGCTCATGTTGTTTTTTTCCATTGTGGATTGACTACGTTTCAGTTTTGTTTTGCAGATTGCCATTTTGTCAATAAGCCTCTGAGGGCTTTAGCCCCTGTTTGGTTTGGTCACAGTCTGTCAGTCAGTCTTTCCAGCATTGTTGTTGGCTTGTGAAATCATCTGTCTGCATCTTAGTAGCCACATGGGAGTCCATTTGCCAGTTTTACCCAGTTTTACCTTTGTCTGCCCTGAGTTATTGGTGAGGACAGGTGCTTTCGGCTGGGCCAAACCCTAATCATCTGTAATTTGTTTTTTGGCTCGCTCAGCCTGACTCTCTATAAACAATGCATTCACTTTTAACCTCCATGTCAGATCCCACTGAAAGTATTGGTATGGCTTTGTAACATCCCAGACTTTCTGTTAAATGTGATGTCAGATCTCATTTCTTTGGTTACAGTTCTTTTGGGTCCAGCTCACCTTAAAATATTGATTCACACACAATCAATACGCAAGATATAAAGACCTCCAAAACAAAACAGTAATGGCTCAGAAAGTGTAATGAATTGTAACCAATTGTAACCCATTTCCCATGTGGTGTTGGATGACCTAACTCAAATACAAATAAACTGCATTTCTCTGCAGGCCAGCACAGTCTTTGGGAGTAGTTCAGGTGTATTGGTGCGGTTTACGTAGACCTTATCTTCATATGTTAAACATTATTCAGTTTTAGACAGTGTCCTGCAAATTGGGCCTGGCTGCTACATATCTGAAAGATACTTTCTCTCACCCGCATTTGGTCCATTGTTGGGCTTTGGGGATAAGACACCTTTTAGAAGCATCTCATTCTTTGCTCCTCATTAAATAAAAAAATGAACAGCTCTTGTTTATTCAGATCTCTTATTCTGGAAATCTGTAAAGAGGCAAGGTGTTTTGTTTGGTGCCTGTTTAATTGCATACCCAAATGTATGTTTCTGGAACTTGACAAGGAGGCCCTAATGGCTATTCGCGGAGTTCTGCAGCCTCCCTTTATTTTAGTGTTCTTGGTTGAATTTGTTGTGGTTTTTGTGTCAACAGTGTTGGCTGTGTTCTCTGCCCACGCTTTTAAAACCCAAAAAAATATTTTAGTAAGCAGAAAAAGATACAATGGTGTAAATACAAACACTCACTGCAGCAGTCCCACCAGCAAAAAGATTATCTGCAAGACAGAGCTGGAATTTTATGTGGGGCTTCAATGTCTCTTTGAATACTTCATTCTTCTTGAGACTGAAAAACGTATTCTGTTAATGGGTTCTCAAGGTCGCACTTTCTTTTGCCTGCTGTTGTAGTGTGACCTCACACATGCGGATGAGGAGATTGCTGAGTGTCACCAAGGATAAAAGATGGATAAATCATTCTGCCTTCTCTTTTAGTGGCTTTTCTAGCTGGATGCTCATTCAAAAAGTTTTCTTGTCCCACAGTCACCGCTGGGGCTAACAAATCAATGTCAGGAATGTGGTGGAAAACGGCCTGTGAAAGAATCAGTGTTAGGAAGGTCCACAAGGTTTATGGTCCTGTGATTAAGGTGAAACTATTTGCATATGGTTATTTAATAGTGTTAGTCAGTATATATTTTGTCACAGGTCTTCTCATTAAAACTGTAGTAATTATTTGGCACCCTTAAAATTGCTGTGGTTTGGGCTTATTCTTCAAGCCAGCAGGGTGTTTAACATTTGGTTATTTGCCAGCCATTATATTCAGTGTGGTTGATTTATTTTCAGGCCGTTTCTAGGTGAATTTAAATAATAAGTGGTTAAACAGTGTCCAATGTGCTCTCAGCTAATGTGTCTGTTATCTTTTCACCTATGACTTACAGATCAGACACATTGTCTCACCTGTTGGAACTGATGGAATAGTTCAACAAATAAACCACTCCCTCATTCCAGCCAACCAGCGGCTGCTAACCTTCTTTCCTACAAAGAGACACAAAGCAGAATCTAAAAACTGTCTTCTTTGCAACAGGAACTCCTCAAGTCTGTTAGAGCAAGGATGGGTTTGTTTATTTTATTACGCACCTCTCTGAGAACATACGAGGGGCATCAAAACATTTGATTTCCCTTTGGCAGAGTGCTAACAGGTGCTTCCATCTTTCTCTGCAGCGGGAGGATTTTGAGTACCCCCTTCCCTCACCCTGCCTGTTCATCCACTCTGCCTAAATAACCTGTGCTTGCTCTGCACACGCAAATGTTTGCGTGAAGATCTAGCTCAGCATGGATTGATGATCTGACAGATGGCATTGAGGGTTAATCGCTGAGCTCTCACTGTTTACCTGCAGATGTGTCAGAACTGCTGGCCAGATGCCTTTTTATTTGCTCCAGGATGCCGTTTCTTTTCCCCGCTTGTTTTCCTCATTTTGTGCGTGCTGAACTTCTGTTCTCCATGCTAGCTGTCACGATAAGGTGTTCAGAACAGATTGGCCTGCTCTCGCTCTCCCTGGGGTCTTTATTTTGGCTCTGTTTACTTTTGGGGTGGGATAAGGACTTAAGTTTAGTGTGTTTTGTAACTGAAGTTACATGGATCTCCCTGAAATCGTGTACCTGCAGACTCTTAATTTCAAGTGGAAAGCTATCAGTTGATCAAAGCAGAAATGTTAAGTTCCTGTGTTGAATGTCATGTGGTGAGTACGAATTGCATAAGGGTTTAGTAATGGCAGACAGATTGTTCAGGAAGTGTTTTGACATTAATTACATCTTGAGGTGAATTGGATTATTACTGTATTTCTATGAGTCATTGTGGTTGTTAGCTCTGGGAATCGTTTCCCCCAAAATTTACCCTCATGGTATCCCAAACACATTTTTAAGAAAATATTGTGGCCGCTGTTTTTCAAATAGTTGAATGAGGTTTATATTTATATGTTACTTATTTTATAATCAAAATGTGTTTAGTTGATGTGCTTTGTTGATACAAAAAAAATTGTATTTATTTTTTATTTAAACACAGTGAATGGACCCATGAATGTGTGTTGCCTGTTGCTGTGACTGTGGTCTTTAGTTACAGGTCTACATTAAGAGACTGACACTAACAAGAAGCCATCTGGACCATGCAGAGTAGAATAGTGTTTTATTTCATTATTAACCGTAAGCAAGAATGAAGGGCTTTCTCCTCTATCCAGACAGTACTGTAGACTGTAGGAGGAGGTCATCATTTTTTATTGCCTTTGAAAGTCATATTTGTGCTTCAGAATCTGTATATAAATCCTGATTGTTTGTGTGCCACAAACAATCTAAAGGTGCTGGGAGATATAATATAGAAGATAATACAAAATTAATAGTGATAGTTAGTGGTGTAACACTATTCAAAACTGAACCGAAAAACTGACACACCACCCACGATACGTACCGCGGTAGTCTCATGGCGTACCGAACACGCCCCTGCTGCCCTGACACAGTCCTGGCCCATTGTTGAAATTGATCTCATTTTACCTTGTCACGTTTTTTGATTCAATAATAATTAGTACACTTATAAGAGCAACAACTAATAAGAACTTCATTTTTTAAAAAAAATATTATACACCAGGGTATAAAATTCAGGATGGAATTGCGGGTATTGTGCATATTTTTTCTATCCCACACGTTTCACCCTAATAACCCAAGAAATTCCTGTGAACATTTATGAACTTGGGAATTAAACCACACAGATCAACAAATTAAACACTTTTTCTTTTAGTTTGCAATTTCATAATCAGCATGGGTAAATCACTGCTCTCTCTCTCTCTCTCTCTCTGCATGTAAAGAGAATTGTTGCTTATTTCTGAACGTCGATCATTCACTCATAATACAGCAACAGTTTTCATAAGAAAGGCTTAAATTAGACTCAGTGATCACCACCTTGTAGCAAAATTTTCACATGTATGCATGTATTTATACTTCATACATATTGCCTGTCTTTAATATACTGTTTATATGATGTATCTCAGAAGATAAATGACTGTTTTAGAAACAAGGTTCTCTCTATCATAACTTAAACTGTTGGTATCTTCAACGCTTTTTCAAAACTTTAAAATGCCCATGTTTAACACAACTGGTGAGCTTTGACACTGGCACACTGTATTAGGAAACAAGTGTGTATAGTATAATAATGTATAATATGACAAAATCCTACAGCTGGTTTACTGAAGGGTTTATAAGCCACTCTTCTTTGTTAAACTGCTTTGAAGTAATATGTATTACAAAAAAAACACTGTACAAAAACATTGAGTGAATTTGCTCAATGTTTTAGATAGTTTTTAATGTATTTATACAACAATTCCAAGTGCCCCCCTTCCCAAAATTCATTAATCCCTCCATATGACCTTCTAATAAAGGTCATGGTAAATTCCCCTGAACACTAAAGTTACTGTTTTCAGGTATTATCATTAAGTTGAGTCTAGTGTTCTTTAGTATTGCTGGTACCATGCCATTTAATTTTGTTATTTAAATTAGTAGTGTTATACTTACTTAGTGTTATACTGTATGCTTTCATTCTATGCTGGTGTTCCAAGTTGCTTAACCCATAAACAATGAGAATATCATGGGGAGGTAGGCTTTTGTGCTTTGACCATTTATGCAGAATATCCTAGTATTTAATGCCCTAGCAACCACTCAAAACACCCAAGAAACCACTTAGGAATGCATTAAAACCTCTTAAACTATTCACCTTATACTGTACATAGCCTTGGCAATTCCCCGCAGCTTATTACACTTTGGTTTGAATATCGATGTCTTTTATCAAAATCCTGTTGGTGTCTTTATAAAAGCAGTAAGCCACTCGTAATAATAACTGTAAGCCTTACGGGTACATGAGTCCACTTCTCTGTGTCTAACAACACCCTTGTGTTGCTTTATTGCTTTCATTTGTTTCTGTCTGTGGTTTGCTTTTGTTTCCTCAGTTGCATCTCTCTCTGCGTTTCACCATCTCATGCTTTTTATCAGTTTCTTGTTGCTCCCCAGAGCTGCTTGTAAGTTTATAGAACATCCTGCAGACTGGCAGGGAAGATGGAGAACTGTGTGGATGATTGCAGATAAGTTCTGGCCTCCTAATCGCACGAAGATATTCCCAGTCCCCCATGTGTGATCAATCAGGGTTGAGCATAGCCATTCTATGAGATAAAGTGTGCCAATGTTTATGTGATATAAGCAGCTCATTCAGCATGACAGCCAAAGATACATGACCTTTACTTTTCTTCACAGCACCTGGAGGACAGTTTCACTCAAGCCCTTCTGCGTTTGGGTATAAGAGTGACATTTATGGATGAAGACAAGCCATGGGCCATTTAAGTGATGTTTCAGGCAAGCTTATTACCAAATATGGGCAAGTGTAGAGAAACCTGCCCATGTTCTTTCAAAGTGTTTGCCGATCAGGTTGATCCAAATGCCTGCAGCTCTGGCTAATATCTGGTGTCTCTACTCAGTGAACTGTTCCACCTAAACCACATGCCTGTCGTCTTCTCTGCTTTAATAACACAGTGTCTCATAATAAACATTATGCGTATACAAAGTCATCAAGTAGGGCTTGTGTTAACTTACAAGGGGCATGTGTAGATTTGTGTTACAAACGCACCAATTTGACTGAACAGTACTTACATTTGTGGAGTGGTTTAAAGAGCAGATTTATGACCTGGAATGAAGCCTGTTGGCTTTTGAACATACACCTTGCATAACCGATTACACTGGTACCAGTTTCACAGTAGCTATGCTGGGGAAAAAGAGTTCTATCTTTGTGTTTCTGCATAAAGAAATGTGTTGATTCATTTGATCAAGTCTGTGATCAGACATTTGGGATCTATAAGAGAGGAATTTAAGGCTCGGCATCATTGTCCCATAGTCCCTTATGGGCGTTGGAGACTCATACACATGACAGCACAGCCTGTAGCCCCCACTGAATTATATTGAAAAGGTGTAAATGTGAATGTCCCTCCCTGATTTCCAGCTCTCTTGTGGCAGCTGTGCAATTAAGACATAGTCCCACGACTGAGGTGAATAAACTCAAACACAGAGTTTATCTTCCTCAGCTTGCAACTGTGCATAGTCCTGAACATTGCGACTCAAACAACCAATTAGATAAATCAAGCTCCCATTATTGCCTTTTCCAATTTCAGCTTTGTTGAAAGTGTCCAGTGTTGCTTTGAATGTTTCCATATTCTGCTTTCTCACTTTGTGAACGAGTCTTTCTACTTTGGAGTTGCACCGATTTACTGTTTCATGGCTTGCTACAAATGATTCATTGGGTGGTGAATTAATTTCAATAATTGAGTTTCACTATGGTTTGCAGTGTTTCATTTGAACATTTGTATACAATTTTGTTGTTATGAGTTCTCAGGCTCTTTCATTCAGAATCTCATTATTAATAGAATGAGTGTCTTGGGTCTTTTAATTGGCTCCATTTTCATATATATTCACTGATTGTACATTGTTGAACTCTCATTATTGTCGTGCACACTGAGAAGTGAAAACATGAAGCAGTTTGGGTTACCATACTCATTTATCTGCCTCCCCCATGAACGTCAGTGTCAGATATTCAGCGGGATTTGAAATTGCTTTGATTGCTTGAAAATCTTCAGAACGGCTGCCCTGGGAAAATAGAAGTCTACTTAATTACTGAAAATGTTTTTTAATGCAGCGTTAAAGAGATGAATAAACTACTAGTTATGGTTTTAATTGGTCTTTATCTCTTTTGGAAAAAAAGGAGACAAAGGAGATTTTAAAGGAGATTTTTTTATTATTATAAAAAATAATACCTGTAATTGCAAGCCAATTTTCTTCTAAAACCAGATTTAGCATCACATTCTGGTGCTTTTTATGACTGAATACTGTAAATTTATTTTATCTAATTGAAACTGAGGTTGCAGTTTTTTGTGAGTGGCTAGTGCGTTTGACTCACTGCAGAGCTGTGTTAATACATTGCATGTATCATCTTTATTTGACTGCAGTTCATTTAAGGCTGTCCTAATGCCTTTAATTATACATCGCTGCTTTTGCAGCACAGCGTGGACACCAGACTCTGGGCTACATAGTCTGTGTGAAGTTTGAGACATGCTCTGAATACCATGATCAAAATCTGGGCCTAATTGGACTGGCAATTAGACCCTGGCTTTCTTTATAAACCCCCTTTGCTGTCCCCAGCCAACACCACACTATTCTCTCTCTGTTATAATGTCTTCTATAATGAAGTGTAAATGCATCCCATAGAAGGCAGTCTGATCTTCTCCAGTCCACTTACATGCATGCCCAGTGCACCCATTAGGGCCAGAAATCTGCAACCTTATTTGTGAAGTACTACAGGGAGTTATTTTTCTCTCATTATAATGGTTTGTTAGGTTGCATTTAACAATTCACACAAATGCTGCAGCTGTGCTTCACAAACTACATTGGATGCCAACGGCGTGTTGCAAAATGACAAAATTAGACCTCTCTCCCTCAAAAAAAAGTTTTTTTTGTGGAAAAACAATAATTCTTTCAGATTTATTGTTGTCGCTGAACTTCTGATTTGTCAATTGTTAGTGAACATTTTGAGGTATCATGCTTTGACTTAGTAGACAGCCTTAAATACTCACTTTGTGCTCTCTGTCGCCTCACAATACAGATATTTATGCAGTTCTTAGTACCAGAAAATTAATATAAAGGACATCTGAGTTTAGTTTATTTTAGAATCAGCCACCGTGTCTGTTTCTTTTTTCTTTTTTTGTTGTTGTTGAAAATTTTGGCTGGTATCAAGCCAAGTGACAGGTAATGAAGAACACCATGAAGGTGCTGTTTGAGTGCTCTAGTTCACACCTCAGTGACAGTTAGCGGCTCTGTGTGCATCAAACACACGGTCGGTTGGGTGTCAGCGCCACATGGAGCGTATCCTGTTTGGATTTGAATTCAGCTTTTCTGCGGTACCTCCACTGAAGTGTGACACCATCGCACTTGTGCTTGCTTTGACACAAAACTGGTTTTAAGGGCATAGTAATGACACACAGTACCATTTTTATGTCTCTGTTTTTATTTGTCACAGCAAAAACGTATTTACAGTACACAGCACCAGCATTTTCTCACGCTTAGACAGGAAGTGCAGTGTAGCAATACTTGGATGGTGCACACCTGCCGTTGGGTTTATGTCAAACTGTCTCAGATTGGCACTCTGAGAACACAGCAGCCGGTGACTGAGAGATTAATGCCAGCATGCCGTTCTTCTCCTGACTGGGTTAATGACATAATGACAATTGCAACACAGGCAGGAATGTCTATTCCTATTCTGTAAGTTGTGTCTTTAAGGCAAAAGTCAAAACCCATTCAGTAATGTGCCAGAACTCCTCACCTTTGGTTTCTCATCCCATTCCTCTCTTGCCCTGCAGTGCACAGGTGTCTCTGCCTCAGTGCTCTTTGGCTGCTTGTATACCTGCGGATAGTCACCTGTGCTCCATGTTATGCTTTATTTTCCTGATTTTTCCCAGTCACTATTTCCGGTTTCCCAGTCACTATTTCCGGTCTCTGTCTTTTTGCTCTTCAGAAAACAGCTCTTCAGTTTGGTGGGATATTTCTGATTGACAGTCTTCTTTTCAGTGTTTTCCCGTATTCCCCGTATACATTTGTTTTTTCATTGTTTTTGTTGCATTGACAGTTTCCTTTTTCCTCTAGAGTTTTTCAGGAGCACATCCCAAAAGTGCTGGTGTGCGTGAGGAGGCTCATTAAAAGTCTAATAGTGTTGAGCTGTTTTTTTAGGACAGGAGAGTCTGTTAATGTTCGTCAGTGTAGCTCAGAATAAGCAGCGCTTTTAGGGAAGCAGCTCGCTGCTATTCTTGGGCTCGCAGGAGAAGAAACTGTGTAAAAAGGCTCAGGTGGTCTGTTTCTGCATCTCATTTGTACCTCAGCGGGTGATCAAAGGCCTGTACAAGGTCAGGTTAATGCCATCTTTTAAAAACAGGAATAATTTTGCAGAGAAAAGTGAGGTGTGGGGGAAACCTCCCTCCCAGATTCAATTAAAATTGAATAAAAGTGACTAGGGTATATTTCAGCAAATTTTGCAATGGGGCCTTAATGTGAGGTAGCTTGAAGCATTTAGGTAGAAACAAGGAGCCTGTGAGTATTTATAGGAGGAATTGGAAATTTTCCTGGGCTAATGAAGGGGGAAGGCTAACTGGCAGAGCCGTACACTTGGAGGAAGCAGGAAGCAGCCACCTCTGGAATCAATTAAAGCCCGCGGGTGGGGTCCTCTCATTCAGCCCTGTCAGAATTGCCGTCTGCGAGGAGTCCCGCGTGGCTTACAGCTGCCTCATTGAAATGCCTGCAGGGGACAGCATACGAGAGAACTCCCTTGGAAATAAATGGCACCAAATTAAGCTTTTAAAGTCATTGATTGCAAACTGTGTTTTTGATGTCTTTGCTCCCAAAGAGGTTGTTGTTATGTGTTTTTTAATACTAGTTTGCAAATATGGGACACAAATTTCTTTGTCAAGCACTTAATATATGGGTATTTGGTATTTTTATTGTTCAGTTGATGACTTGTGCCAGGTCACAGATTTCCTAGCCAGTCATTATTGTAAAATAAACCCCTTCAGAGGTGATGCGAGGTTCTTAGACTTGACCTAATATGCCTGGCAGGTTTTATTTTATGATGATGACCGACTGATTTGAAAGATGTCCTCTCACTTGTGTGAGAGTAAAGAAAATTGACCTCTGACCCCCATCTGGTCCTTCAGTAATTCACAATGTTACAGACGTCCTATAGAGAACTGCAGTGTGGATTTCAGGAAAACGTGTATTGTAGCTTATACACATTCAGTTGTGTCTGCATTATAATTAGTTACTTCTGCCATGATCTGGAGAATTGCTATAGAATAAATTCTGTTTAAGAGCTTAGCAAATTTACTATGTCTGGATTCATTAGTATTTGGGGGTTTCTTGCCTAAACCTTTCAACAATTATTTGGCACAAAACGTGTTATTGCTAAAGGGAAAATTCACTGCCAAAATGGGCTTTGAATAAAAGTCGCTGTCTACTGTGCTGATATGGTCTGGTTGCACAACATTAGCACTTAAATGTTTAATGAAAGAAATCATCACAGTCAAATGTATTGAAAGCAGAGATGTGCTACAGATGTGCAGACCAAAAGCCGAGTGAATGTTTTCATCTAGTGGGATAAACATGCATCGCTCCTAAGTGTTGCTTCTTGAATTCATCTTTATAATCATCTCGCCCTTTCCCCCTTTCTCACATGCCACTTTTCCTACTCCTCTTTAATGTAATGAACCTTGCCTTGAACCTTATTTTAATTGCCTGCTCCCCACATTTGCTGGGAAAAAAGACTGTTTTTTCATTTCATAAATTAATTTTCAGGGAGAGCGACTGAATCGCTATTTAATTAGGCAACTGGCATTGTGCAGCCAGCCCGGCGTTTTTTCTGAAAAGAATGGTGTTTAGAATAAATAATGATACACAAAATGAGAGGCTTTTAAAGCACATCAATACAGGCTCTTGCCATGATAAGCCATGCCACATTATGCAGAAATAGCAGCCAGGGAAATTAAGTTGGAAATAGCTCTTATTTTTTTGCCCTTAATGAGCATCTAGTTTTCTCTCTTCATCTCTCTCTCTCTCTCTCTCTCTCTCTCTCTCTCTCACTCTCTCTCTCTCTCTCTCTCTCACTCTCACTCTCACTCTTTAATAGACCTAGGACCTGTGTGGCTTTTGGTTTAATTTTGTCTTTTACTTTTATTTATCCTAAGATATTGTCTTTGTTAAGGGATCGCTAGCTTGAGATATCACCGTTTGCCGCCACACACTGCTGGCTTGATGAACTGTTTTTCTCTGTTTTTCGAGTCTGCAACAAGTCAGACCTCCTTTGCTTTTGCCAAGAATTGCTGCCAGCAAAAATCTGCCAGATAAACGTGTGTGTTGTGTGTGTGTCAGGTGATCTGTGATTAGGCCTGATTCCCACACCTAATGTAAACCGTTTTTCGTTCCCATTAGGCACTGGGTGGATCGTCCTTTTGCTGACTTTGTAAATTATCTAAACAGTAAAGTTCGGGTCCTGATGAGCTTCCACCTTCTCTGATTCAGATCCTGTGTTGATGAGGCAAATATTAGGTAAAACATTACCATGTACTGTTTGGTTATATCGTTGTTTGTAGTCAAACATCTGGCTTCTGTAGTGTACATGGTCTGTTTATTGTTGCTGTGCAGTGTGCAGTTTATGTGAGATCAGATCGTTTGGCAGGTAAATATCATGAATCCTCATTTTTCACCCTGAAAGCAAAAACTAATTAAAATGTATTTATAATCAAAATAAAGCCTGTATTGAGGACTGTTAATGTTTTGCTGTTGTCTTTTATGACAGTTAATATTATTCAAATAATGTTGGGAAAAGACAGTGATATATTATTTCAGTTGCAAAACATCATGGTAAAAGAGATGTTCTTGTCACAATGCAAAAAAATCTTTAAAGATCCTAAAAATAGACCTACAGGTAACAGGTTTTCTGAGATATTGTTTTGATCAATGTCTAATCCATCTAGCATTTAAGACACAAAGTTCTTCAGTACTTATACACAATGGTTCTGTCAGTTTAGTGTTTATTTTCTTTATCTTTCAGATAAAATACATCAGATAAAAGACAATATTATAACAAAATGTGATTTTATCTTTTTTCCTTTGTCTGTATATGTTGCCCATATACCAGCATCATCGTCAACGACACTGTTTAAATTTCTTTGTCAAACATGAAATCAGAATAAACCATATATGCACATTTTTGTTCACGATGCATCAGTGTCCACTACTTACATTTTATTTAAAAGAAAACAGAATTTCTTTTAATTAATTTTTTTTTTTTTTAAGAAATTACATTTTTATATTTTTGTAATCTTTGATCAAATGTGAAATCTCGCAATACCCATTTAATACCTTTTCTCTTGGTTAGGCCTTTCATTTTTCAACTCCCCTCCAACCATCTGTCACAAAGAGATCACTTTTCATGGTCCAGTCAATTCCACATGACCCGAATCACCTTTTTTGTTGAATATATGTGCCAGCCAGGAGGATAGGTCTTCCCAGCTGAATCTTGGATCCTCACTTGCTCTCACAACTGTTGCATTTGTCTTACTCAAGGATATAAATCATTATTCAATGTAAAGCTTCTTTGATACAGTATGTTGTGATATACATCTAAAAATGAATTGAACTCATGCTATGTTACAGTAACCCCCTCCAACACTGAAAACCCTGATCTGGGATCAGCTTTTACCTAAAACAATCATGGTGATTTGATCTTAGATCAGATCTTGAAGTGTTCTGTATATGTGTTTTCCTAGAATCAGTTTTGTATTCTATATCCCTATGAATTTGATTACCACATAGGATGAATCATAGATCACTATTCTCCCAGTGATAGTGTTTGGGCAGCAAGTGTTCTCGGTCTGTTCTCAGTCAGTGCACACAGAACTGCTCCTGTACAGTTCAGAGCATCAATCACTGGTGCTGACGCCTGCTTTCTGTTTTCTCCGTGGACGCTCGGCTGCTGCCAGGGTTGCCGACCCTAATCTCAGTCAGCCAGCATAAACGGAGTACAAGCCATGTCAGTAATGCACACATACACTTGCACCTCAGTCCTGTACCAAACTGCTTCGGCAACTCTGGTGTGACTGCAGCAGATGAGAAATGCAGCCTGCCTGTCGTGTGGCTCTAGGCTGCGGTGATGTGTGTATGTGTGACCGAGTGTAGCGCACCCTTCTCATGCTTCTGACGGTAGATTTACATAAGGGTTCCTGGTGCAGGAGATTTCTGCTCAGAATTGTGGGCAAGGATTTTTGCTCACAAATCTCCTTTAGCTTTATTCAATGCATCCTCCGTAATTTATCATCAAAATGCTAATGTAATACTGATGTACATTGTAATATATACAGTTAAATGTGTAAGAGATAATGTGCAGTCAACCACACAAAAAAACTGACTGGGTAATCATGAACCCAACGCTTGAATGTTCCTAAGGGGTTTATTTTGCAATAATGACAGTGTTGAGTGACTGCACATTATCTTGTTTATTACATGGCTACTTGTCAAATACATAAGTAAAAGAATGGGAAATATGGCTTTAAATTAAATATGTTAAAATGTTATATGTCAGGTGTTAAAACAACATAAACAGAGACATGTAGGAAAATAATTGTTTACATTTATTTATATATTTTTTCTTTTAACTAGTACATTTATTTATATATTTTTTCTTTTAACTCTTTTAACTTTTAAATTAGTTTTAATTAATGGATGATAATAAGCTTGTTCATGCTAATAAGAATTTTCACACACCTTAAGTTGAAAAAACAAAATGCAGTTATTATTAATAGCTCTTTGTTTGGCAGGTTATGCTTGCTGTTTGTGTTTTATCAGGTAAGATATGTTGAGTCTTATGTAATGTTATATACAGTATATATATATACTGTATAGAAAAATCTAGGCTGGAGTCTTTACAATGCAGGACCTGGTGGAAAAGTGTTCACTTTGTCCAAAAAAGTAGTGTCACTATTTTTCTGACCAGCTGCTTTATGATATATGTATATGAACTTCAAAATATACTTGAGTATGAACCATAAACATCAACATCATGTGGCAAACTTAAATCCACAGTGTAGTGGTGGTATTCCCACACCTACATACATCTTTAAACCCCAGTGATCAGTCTGAGATAGGGCAGGTGAAATCATCGCATCACATCTTGAGTGCAGATACTGGACCATGAGCCCCAGCCCCCTGGGCCTCACTGATAGCTAACAACACAAGGTCGAATGCGTTGTATCAGAATGGGTATCTCTAACCCAATCAGCGGCTCAACAGAGCCCAAGCAAGCACATAACCTCCCATCTGAACAGCAGGGCTGAGACTGCCAGGTGTCTCTGGCTCTCAAAGTGATGAAGAGCTGTTTGTGCTGGCAGTAATGCATCATGGGACACAATCTGCCTCGCCATGCGACTGCAGCAGGGCAGGGTTGCACGTGCCGGGCCCCCTCTACAGGTTCCTGGTGTAATGCTGAATGCTAATGCTGTTTACTAATGCTTAAGAAATGTGGCCAATTCTTAGAACTTATAACTCTCATGCTGCTTGCAGAGATTTTACTAGTGCTGGCTGAATCCCAGTTTGCTTATTGTCTGCCTAATATAGAATTCCAAACTAGAATTAGTGCATCTGTAATCATAGTATGCTGACAATAGTGTCAGAGGTGTCTGAAGGGTCTATCATTTCCAGTGGTTTTTAAAATCATCCCTCTGTGCAATATTTTTCACCCCAACAACCCCTCACACTGTGCAGGACGAGGTTTTAATGACTGTTCTCTGATGCGTTATCAACGTTGAACAGGTGGCGTGACAGTGTAGTGTGTCCCAGTACTTTCTCACTGGCTTCCTCTGTACTTTAATATACATACTTTACCACTGCCAGCACTGACAAATCCAAACCGTTAGTTACTGACAAGTGTGCGAATTGGGATTCAGCAAGTGTCTGTTCATTTTCAGAGCTGAATCACACATATTTTGGACAGTTGGTTGGTTTATTTTTTTTTTTAAATGGCAGCTAATTATTTGCAAAAAATGCTAATGCCGCAAGTAGATTGCCCCTCATAGCTAGTCGTTTGAACATTTAGGACTCTCAAACAGGAAATATTACACCCCGATTTACTATAATTTGGTCACAATGGTAGTTAAGCTTTATTTTTTTCTTCCCATCAGCCTTAATTGAAACCCCTGATGTTGGAGAATGGAGCTTCAGAATGCATTGTGATTGGTAATTGCAGGCGCTGCAGTCGTAGTGCTGCTCCTTCAGGGCTGGAGATGTCATTAGACACCTGTTCCTGCTGGATGTGCAAACAGCAGCACATCATCAGAGCTCATCCAGGCAGAGCAAACAGCCAAGCGTGACCCACGTGTCTGTGCTTCTGAAGGTCAAGATTGCATCAGGATAAAAGTTTTTCTGTGTAATCTGTGAACCTCTTGTTGGAAAAGCGAAGCTGTACCATAATAAATGATATATGATTGATTTTTTTTAACCATGCATTCCTGACTGGGTCAACACATAATTGGTGTGTTTATTTGCACGGTAACGCTTTACAGTAAAGTTGTATTTGTTAACATTAGTAAAGGCTAACAATGATAGTAATATAGTTTTTATAATTTCATTTTTAATTGTTGTTAATTTTAGTTCATTCCAATACAGTTCATTAACATCATATTAGTTTATTCTGCATTAACTAATGTTAACTGTTACATTGTTCGAAAGGAATGATATTTCAGCTTAGAGGGAGAAGGCTTTATTCTCCCTCTTATGGTCTTATGGGAAAAAATGACTTCGGTACTGTGAACTTCTGTGCTGTTTTTTAAACAGTTCTGAGTTGTGCATGTCTTAACGGAGCTTAACTATGTTTGGCAGTTCCGTCACTCCATAAAGATGAAGTTTGCTTCAGTACATATTTGTAGTGATTCACCATATAAAACCCTCATTGGGTTGCTTTAAATATGAAGAGCTGCTTTTTTAAAGCCAGCGACATTGCCTGCTGTCAGCGGGTGACTTTGCTTTTATAAGGATTAAGCCTTTCATAGGTTTTGTAGGGGAATTAATGCAGTCATGCATGGCTGCTCTGCAGTTGAGATGATAAAATTTATGACACTTTTTTTATTATTGTACATATGGCAGCCTTAACCTTCAACAAATGTTGTTCCAAGAGAGGGCAGCAACCTCTTTTTGTATACAGAATTTTTATCAGAGTTGTCAACCCTTCCAAAAAGAGAAGAACAAGGTCATGTCTTTGAGCTTTAAGCCAAACCTTTACATGGCACCATAGAAAATGAGAAAAAAGTAAATGATGAAAAGTGACACTGGAACCATTTTAGTTTTACAAAGTCAAGGCGTCTCCTTTTGATGTTTCTTTTTGCATTTCACTTTGGATACAATGGAAACAGAAGCTGCTGGTACTGCCTGAACTCATACAAACAGCCTCAATCAAGACATTTGACCTGAAGTCGTATGGAAATAGGAAGCGCATTTGCTTGAAGCTTGGATATTCATGGATTTGTTTGGCAGAGCCAAGGCTATCGTATTACCACACACTTTGGTATGCATCATTACTCTGATATCATGTAGTATTGTATTCCAGCTGACCGGTGAGGCTTTGCTGGTGTAAGCTTTCCTGACGCTGTAATGCGGGAGGCCTGGAGGCAAAGCACGCTTAGGAGATCAGGATATGCAGCCTGCTGTAACATCATGTAGAATATCTTCCAGCATTATCTGAAGGTTTATTTCTGCTTCAGAGAGTGTGCTGTGCACCCTGCCGAATTATACAGAATCAAGTTAGCTGCCTTATTATTTACTCCTATTTCCTTTTCCAAGTCTGGCAATCCAGGTGAGCACAGTTGCATTTTACTGTGAAATAAAAAGCCTTTCTGAAAATTGATGGCATTTCATAGGCAAAGGAATATGCAACCTTGATCAACTGTTCTAGGTAAACCGTGCCAATTCAGCCGAGGTTCATCTCTCATAGATTGAAACAGTGTCATAAATCTCCCTGACTAAAGGATTTGGAGTGTAGAATACAATGAACTGGTAAGTAATGGAAGTCAGCAGCGGAGATTTGATTTCTGCTCGGAGAGAGCCACTCCGTTCCCACAGGCGGTGTCGACAAGACAATGAGTGGTATCTGACCGAGACGCTGCAGACAGAAACCATTAGTACGTGAGGGGAATAGCTGCTCTTCAAACACGGGGAGCAAAGCTATCTGATCCTAGCTGCTGTGAAGCAATCCGCCAGGAAAAAAAGTGCAAACTTTTCTCCTTTTCAATAGTTTTCTTTTTTTTGATTCTGGTCAGAAATATGATCCTTTTGGATGTGTGAAGATTTACTTCTGAAGCTCCAGCCATCTCACCCACACAGGTCTTCAATCGTTTCGTCTTTCCTTTAGATCCAGAGATGAAGATGTGCTGTCTACTCTCTCGTCTAATCTCAACTCCTCTTGTCATGGAAGCTATTCTTGTTGCAGCTTATTGTGGCCTTGGAGCCATGAAGGCTCAAAGCCTGAGATTTGTCATGCTCCTGAGGCAGCTGTGCCTGTCCGGTTAATGTTTAACAAGGCCTGGTGTTCAGGGTCCCTTATTACAGCAGTTGCTTGCAGAATAAAAGCTGCCATTTGTGAGAAAAGTTGGGTTTTAACAAGCCTCTGGATTGTTGGTCGTCTCTTGTATCTTTGCAGCCTTTTCTTTCATAGAAACTTCCAAGGCCAAGATGCCCAGATGACATTATTGCCGGAAGGTGGACTTACATTTCAGAAGAAATCTGTTTGAAATCTGTTAGAGGAGTCTGTTTGGTTTATTGATCTGAATTATGTGGCCTCATGGGAAAATGAGCTGCAGTTTCTCAAAAACTGGTTTGTCTTTCTCTTGAGGAAATCAAAGAATGACTGAATCAGCCTACCAGTGACAAAGTGTTTATCACTACTGCATAGCTGCAAGCTTGACGATAAACATAAACGGACTGCACTGCAAGCATAAGTCTAGCTTTATCAGTACGGTTTTATTTATCCATGTCAAGATCATGCTAGTCTTTCCACACCCAGTACAGTCTGAATACAGTGAATAAAGGGGAGTATGTCTTTTACTTTTCCAAATTCCATAGATAACCAACTGTATTAAACCTTGGCTTGCTATTTTTCAATACAGGAAACAAGTTCTTCGAAATATCAGCTTAGGTCTCATAGCGAGTATTGTTGTGTTAAGCCAGACAAACAACAATCAAGTTGATAGGAACCTATACATTGTAAATGCATGTGGCCTTCACAGCTTGCCTGCTGTGTTTTTGTATCTTTCCCCGAACAGTAGGAACATATTTTTTCTGTTTACACACAATACAGGAACCCAGAGATGACTTTCGCACCCTCACCGCAATCATCCTTCTGTTGACAGTACATTGTGCTGCTTTTGTGTAGGCAAAGATCTGGTTGATAAGATTGTGAGCCATGTTTTTGACAGTTAATGCTGACAGGCTTTTCAGTTGACACAGTTCCTCTCGGTGTTTGGTTTTGCCGGTAGCATTTAGCCTGTTTTTCCAAACAGATGTGTAATAATATTGCCATTAGTGTTTCAGAACGTACTGTATTCCTTTTCAAGAGGACAGAATTATCTGACCTCACACTTAAGTGATTTCACAGCTTGATCCATGACTCATCGTCCAAAGTACAACCTTGACTGTCCAGTAACACCAAGTATGTTTCCCTTATGGCACAAGTAGTTCACAACACAGATTTCTTGATCAAACACAATCTGTACTGTTTTGTTTCCACTTACACTGAACAGCAAGTTCTCTCACTGTGTATCCTTGAAAAAGTTGCTTGAGCATCGGCAGCGACATGCATTGTCTGTGAATAGTTCATGTCTATGCTTGTGTTTTATCTTGGGGAAAAATAAAAAAAGCTGTTTTCTAGCTCCTGTCTGTCTTGCATAATTCATTTGCATTACAGAGTGGTACATAGACCTGCTGCCATCCAGGAAAGCATGCCATACAGACAGCTGCTACACACACACACACACACACACACACA
>JAZGTK010005014.1:0-23218 GCA_036877625.1 Ambastaia sidthimunki
AGATTTTTCTCAGATGTGACAGCCCTAGTATATACCATACAAAACACTCTGATTGGCTGTGCATTTTTGTTCGCTGGTTGCTCTTATTTACTACACTGTATGTTCAGTAACTGCACCTTCCCTTAAAACTGAACAAAACATATACAAAACCACAGCAAAGACAGTCAGCAAAATGTGCACTGGCCTCACTGTTGCTTCAATAGCACACTACAGCTCTGATAACAAAACTATACTAAACAGTATACACTAGAATCCTTGCATCATATTTCCCTTCTAAAGTCTATGCCATTTACATGTGCTAATAGAATATGCCTGTTAAAAAGGTCATCCGCTGCATTGTGAATACTCCTGGCTGCCGCATGAGACAGTGACTTATTAAATATAGGTGGTAATAAGACGGTCAGGGTGAGCTGCATTTGACATATTTCAGCTCTTTAATGAGTTCCCGTTCTGGACCTGGAGAAGTACCGTCTGGTACCACACCACACACACACACTGTGACCGTCAGATATTTCTTATTGACACGCTCAAAAATCCTGTGAAGGATTACAGTCATAAAAGACAAAAACCTCAGGGGATTCAATCCGTCTTGTGGCTTAATATAAAAAATATGAAGCTAAATGTTACAAGGCAAAAGAACAAGGCGTTTGGAAACGTGCACACATGGCAAGCACAAAAGACTGAAACATGCAGCAAACATGTGAATGCAAACAATTCTAGCTACATGAGCCCAATTTCACACTTTGTTGGGTTACGAAATGTTGCACGTTGTAAACTGCCACAGACGCCCTACAGCCGATGCTAGCCTAAATCAGCTCTTAGGGTCTGTTTTTCCTCCAGGTCAACAAGTTTTATAGAAAAGCAACAGTTTGAAGAGAATCTTACTGAGCAAGTTGGATCTTATAAACATGTTTTTAGCAAGCTACCTGCATGCTAACATAACCTGTTAAACGACACAAACATTTTATAGCCACAATAACAACATTACCCGTTTTAACGGTTGATGGTAACTCTATTGAGCTTTGTTTTGACCACGGTAATGCAAGAAAGCACTCTACATCCGGCTTAAATGCTCATAATACTCCAAACATTTGTGTTTGAGCACTTGTAGTGTGTTTCTGGCAAACTATAACCAGTGATTTTGCTGCTGGCAAGAAAGCCACTTTTGTAATTAGCTACGACAAAAAAGCAAAAGAAGGCAGGAAATCGTGGACGCCAAGCCACCCATCACGCATAATGGGCTTTTAAATGTTTTAATTTCCTGTTGTTCACTATTAAACCATTATTTTACATTTAAAAGCACCACCTATTAATATTAATGATAAATGCTAAAGCTAACTGGGTGCTGATCCTCAGGATGAAGAGTCAAGGGAACAGTCTGCCTTTAAAAGTCTTCTTCTCAAGTTTAATTACTGTGACATTCCATGGCTAAAGTCATTTAACCAAAGGAACCTATTTATGTGCACTCTACCATTCTCTCTCTTTCTACCATTTCTCCTTGCTCTCTATTTTCTATTCTGCATTTACTTCGAGTGTCCACACAGTGGTTTGGCCGCCGGTGGCGTGGCCACTCTCAGCTATCAGTTCTAGAGTCTTAATCTGGCTTTTAATGGGATTAGATGAACTGGAGGCTTCATTATACGGAGAGAGAGAAAATCCACAGGGATAGAGAAGTTGAAAGTAGAAGAGCTCCTTTTTTAATTCTTTCCTCTTTTCTCCTTGCACCTTTCCATCACTCTAATTGGTTAACTCATTTTGTCCCTGTTGGTCTTTATATCTAATTTTTTACATCTGAAGTCTTGTGTTTATACCATACTTATAGCACAGCCCCAACCAGAGAGGCATTAAAACTGCAACACGACAACCGTGAAAAATTTGCATTATAAAATTATGATCAGTGGCAAGATTTGCTTTATTTCCAAAGTCCTGAGGTATCATGGGAAGAAAAAGATAATCCTACAACCCCTCTACAAGGGTCTGGTTCTCTATATTCTTCATATTTTATCTTCTGCTCTCACTTCTGCTCTCACCATCAAAATTGACACTTTCTGTCCATTTTCGACAAATTGTTTGGTGCTGAATGGCCAACAGTAATTTTGTAACATTGCACCACTCCTCAAAAAAAAAACTGCTCCCTCAAAGAACTGCATCTTTAGAAGAAGAAATCTACAAACATCTGGGTGGGTGGATCTGTTTATAATCACACAGGAGTAATCATATTAACATAACACTAATAATTCAGCAAAGACGGGCTGCTTTTCTTCACTGGATGGCAGAAAGGCTCAGTGAGGTGACAGACATGTAACGTAGCTACGAGGGGGGGGTGGAGGATTTTAGACTTTAATGCCATGTCGCCAGTAGCTACACCTGCCAGGAGATAGATAAAACCTCACTTGCAGTGTGTCTCCAACTGCACTGATATCATTAGAGCTGACAAAAGATGCCACCTATTAACAAGCCTCTGGAAATATGCAGATAGTGCAGTAACCTTGAGTTGTGATGGACAAACAGTGCCCTGTTGAGATTAACTGGTTGGAGCACCATGAAAGACCATAATTCAATCAAGCAGCATGGATTTATAAGGTGCGACATGTAGCATCCGTTTGTTTTTAATATGCCTGCCAAAACATTTTCTGTATGGCTAATCCTTTTTTGTTTTGGATTTTTTTCATCGTTTGAATCATTTACCTCTTATAAAGATCCCATAAAATCAGAAATTGAGTTCTGAGGCTTTTAGGCTAGTCCAGGGCATACAGTATGTATGCTAGTGTTCTTAAAAGTTAGCTTTATGACAGAAAGAAAGGAAAAAAATGACCAAAAACACAAGTGACTCAACTTGCACTCAGGGCTGTATCTACATTTTTGTCCAATAAAATGATCTATAGAATGAGGATGCTCCTCCCCCTAATACCACGACTACTTCAGATTATAAATATAACCACCATTTATTCATTAAATATAATCACCATTCATACCTGTTATAAAAAAATTGAAGGCTATGTCTTTTATTGTGTATTGGCTATTAAAAAAGAAAAGGACTATTGAGTAGTACATTAACCTAGTAAAGAAAAAATGTGAAATTGTCAACAATTTACAGTCTTTAAAGTGTTTTCTCATTTCCAGCTAGCATTTCCATTTATTATATTAATGAGCAGAGCATATATGTGAATGTATATAATCTAACATGACAATCCCTAGCAAAGATACACAATCTAACATGTTTTTTAAGAACCATGAATATAATGTAAATGAAATAAATAATAAATGCATTCGAACAAAGTGACTCACTTTAGCAGACACTTGATAGGCCTCTTCATATTTAACATGTATTCATGAGACTGTACAGAACAAAAATAATAATATAACTTTCAGTCAAACATCAGGTGGCTGTCGTCACCGTCACACATATAAATGAGCCCATGAGCTGTACCACTCATCTCATGATACTAACAACATATCTGAATTTAGCTCCCAGCAGCTACTGTCCTATGTGTGTAAAGCAGACAACATTGTAAAATGCACGGGTGTGTGATTGAAAATACTCTGGCAGAGGGAAAGGGGTATGAAACAGCATTGCTGTATACCAAGCAGGTTCCGATTTAACAGGCTGCGGAAACTCTAGCCCTCCCCCCACTTACATGCGCTTGACTATGACACTTTAAGCGTGATGTTTAAATAATTAATTATTATCATGATTTTATAACAATAGTCCCTCTTGCTAATTGTAGACGATGAGCTGTGCTGCTAACTGCAAACATACCCTCTTTATCAGCAGCTGGTGTCAAGAGAGGGGGAGGAGCTTGTTTTTCAGTAGTGCTGAGCTTGGGTATGTACTGAATTGCATACTGACACACTACTGGTACTGTTTTTGCAAGATTTTCTGTATGCATGAAATGGATGTCTGGATGTCTTCCTTATTTGATAAAACATGCAGTAAACAACTATCACAGCTTGTTCACTATATCCCATGATGCAATGTGCTTGACTATTGTGTGATGAATGAACTACAAACAATAACATTTTCTTTTACATTTACACTCCTGGATTGATCTGAGATATTTACAAAAATCATAAAACTTGCAAAATAGTTATATTACTATTGCTCATGTAGAAAATTATAAATTATGTGGCTTATAGGGAGGTATTACTTCACAGATTAACCTGGGAAAAATGGGCAAAACTTCTGATACACTTGCTTTGAAAAAGGGACCCAAGAAACAACACACTACTAATTGAAAGAAAAAGTACATACTGTGCAGTATGCAGTGCATACTGACTGTAACCTTTGTTTTCGGTTTGTTTATTTCTGCGTGACTCACCACTGCAGCTATGACCGCAGGTTGACCTGACCCACTAACACACCCTCCCAGAACTGATGTTCACAACAAGATCAGACAGCGTGATGAGGGGAAGGGAAGAGCGCAGGGGGTTGATCACCACCAGAAAAAAACTCTGAGCTGTCTGTGCGTCCTGCAGTGTGACTACTCCATCACAGCCCCTGAATCTCCATCCACAGAGAGCAGAAAATGGCCACCATGGGAGGAAGGAACACAGGGGTTATAAATTGCACAAATGCATCGTGGTTGTCTTCAGTCGTTTGGCTGAAACATGGCATAAACATGAGGAGACAAACCACTCATGTTAGAAAAAGGGAGAAATGGCAACACTATATGAACTATATAGTGACTATAAGAAAGAAATCCTGCTTTTTAGTTAATAAAGCCAGTCACCTTTTTGGTCTTTTCTTGTTGCCATAGGTCTTTTCTTGATGTTGACTTGCCTTAAAGGAAATTTGGCTTTTTCTCTCCCACAAAAAATGTCATAACTAGGGTTGGGCCGATAGACGATACCATCGTCCATCGCCGATGGCTGACAGACATCACAATGTTGAGGCAGCATCGCGATCCATCCCCACCCCCATTCCCCCGCAATCCACAGCATCCCAATACCATGTTCGGAAAGAAAAAGACATGTTATACAGAACCCCTACAGAAAATAAATATGAGATGGGAGGAAATATATATTTCAATACTTACTTTCGCATATATTGTTGGGTAATTATACTGTACATAAATTGCGGGCATCAGGGAAACACTAATAACATTAATGCACGATTGTGATTAGACATTGTACGATGTGCGTTTGGTCGACATCGCCAAACCCTAGTCATGACTGTCTATTCAGAATTAAAATGAGAGTGAAAATGAAAGAAATAAAGACAGGACAGTGCACACATGCTAATGCCTCATTTGGATAATGAAGCAGAAGCTTAGTGGGAGTCACAAAGTCGAAGACACTTCCTGTAGAGAGTAAAGCAGGCCTGACTTAACACTCCATCAACATAGCACGCTCAAATCTTGCCCAGGTGCTCGTCCACAGAGGCCCGTGGGACGTGGCAGCATTTGCCCACAGCCGGGCTGCACAGACCCCCTGACACGCAGCTTTGCGTTTGCTCTTCAATCGTCCTGACAGCGATGCTGTCCTTGTGGTGCGAGTTTAATGATACACAAAATCCACATGTACGTCCTGCGGAGGGATGAATTATGCAGCAAGCAGCGTGTGGGAGCTTGCGGTGTCATATCAGTACGATTGAGAGCGACTTCGCAGTGACAGGCAAAACAAACAAATTTCACATTGCTGGGGGGGATCTCTCACCAAGCAAGACGCTAAAGTGCCTCATCAGGGTGGTAGTTATAGAAAGTAAGACAGCAAGTGACATGAGGAAGGAGAGGGACGGGGGGAAAGCAAGAGGAAATGATTTATTTCAGGTAAGATGTCTAAAAATTTATGAGGTAAAAACATTGACCCTGTACTGTTCATACACATTCAAGTTTTATTATAATTGATTTGTGTGTGATTTATTGGTGTATATTATTTCAAAGACAAAAATTGTTTGCAAAGAAATTTTGCCACTGAAACAAATTTTCATTTTATATGAAGTCACCAAGCTCTCTTATTTTTCATCCTTCCCTATTTGATTGAATGAAGAAAAGTAGCCTGTGATATTATTGGTAATATTATTTTGCCCCCAGGGAGCATGGTGGCTCGATGGATAGCACTGTCGCCTCACAGTAAGAAGGTCCCTGGTCTCATTTCCTATTGACCCAGGGTAACTTTGTGTGGAGTTTGCATGTTCTCCCTATGTTGGCATGGGTTGCCTCCGGGCATGCTGGGATAGGCTCCAGCACTTCCTACAAACCTGCATATGATAAGCAGTATGGAAAATAATCAAATGGATCATTTTTCTCCGCTCATGAGTCTTGGTTACTCAGAAGAAATAAAACTTTTCAGGTAGAGAAAGTTAATGTGTTTTGATAAAACATAATAATGACTGATAAATCATGCAAAATAAGATCAGGAACATTTATCAGGGGATTAAAACAGGTCTGTTTGATTTCATAATTTTTGAACAGGACTGAGTTACAGCTGTTGCGTGAAGGTCTAGTCTTCCCACTGTCCTCCTCAGAGGCCATAAATACAGCAAGAATAGTGTTCCTTACACGTCTGACCAGCTCTACACTCATTGGGATTTGAATAATTGGAGTTTTGTATGGCGAATCAGCCCTTTGCTCCAAGCAGTAGCGTGAGTGAATTTACAATGAAGCCTGTGTGATGTGAGCAGAGGCTATCAATATATTAAAAGCCCTGATGTTTTCATGCAAATTAAACGCTTTTCAAACGACTTCTTATCAATTCATATCCCACGCTATCTCCTTGCTTTCTTTGTGCCGTTTCACTTTTTCGTTCCGTTTTACTGTCTGCCTCTCTCTTCTTCTACATCCATCCTATTTTGCTCTCTTGTCAGGCCACGGAGAACAGAATATGTGACAGGAGAGAATGAAGAGGTGGTAGATTCTGGCGCTCCACTCAGTCACTTATATAAAAGCCAGTAAACAGCATCCCCCACACAAACCCCCCAATACCTTCATATTTATGCCCGAGGGCACGTTTTCGTTTCTATTTTATTCAATCGCCTCAAACGAATCCCAATATTGGCCACTCAGGCGTCTCTACCAATGACAAGAATTCCTTTATTTATTTATACTTCCATTGGTGTGGCTATGTTTTATTCATCTCATTTTCACCTTGTGGTGGGCTCTTTCTGCTTTCCCTTGCCTTCTAAATCTTCCTCTCATTTTGAACTTAATTTTCTTGCCGCGGCATGAGGGATTGCTTGCTCAGGAGAGCGTGAACAGATGTCAGTGGCATGTAGCGGTGCCAAGCTAGGCGGTGCCGGCTCCCTAAACGAAGGGGAGCTAAGTCACCTACGGCACATTAACCCTCATTGGGTGAGCGTGGCTCGGAAAGGTAACATCACATTTGTCCTTCTCAACGTTTAGTGTGGTGTCAGTAACTCTGGAAGAAAATGCCTTCTATGGCTAGGAAAAAGCTATGATTATTGTCTGTTTGTGGTACACATTGGTTAAACAGGTATACCCACCGGAAACTATTGGTTAAGTTCTGGTTATGATGTCTGTCCCTGTCAGGCTGCTTAAACAAACAGATTGCAATTCTGTTTGGTGCCATTATAGGCTTGGAAATGACACACTGTCCCTTTATTTTCCCATATGACTTTTTGACCATATCATACAATCCTGTCTGTGAATCGTCGATGAACTGTTCGATGAACATCTTTAATGGATTTTTTTTTAAGGATGATGTAGAAATAGTAACAAATAACATTGGCTCAACCAATTATGTGAGTTTGAAAGGGGTTTATTTGAATGAATGAACGAACAAAAGAAAGTAGCTGGAAAGAACCATGCATGTCTCTCTTTCCTTTCTCATGCACAATAATGAGATAATTATGAAACCATCTTAACAAACCCCTCATTCTTTACTTACTGTTCACATACAGATAAAACCAGTGATCTTAAACACTTTTCACACAAAAGCCGAACACACAGTTTGAGAAGACTAAAGCAGCCAGAACATAAATCTTCTTTATTTCTTTAATTTCAGCTCCCCATAGCTTCAAGGATCCTCTTGATGGCTAACCACAGTTAGATGATTCTTTAAAAAATGAGCAATTTCCTAAGACAGGCCTTGCAGTATTTGCCTGACCACACAGCAGTGGCCATGCTTAAGGAAATTTGTCAGAAACAGTCAATGTCATTGCGTCTATTTTTGAAATAGATTCTTGGTCTCATAGTAAATAACAGATTAAATTGTTTAGTTTGTGCTTGCGTCAAAAGTTTGCCTCAGAAAAAAAGATCACAGATTATGCATTTAATAAAAGGTGGAAATCTTCAGGTGAACACATGCCTGGCGGACTTTCTCTGCGGTTGCAATCAATTATCTTCCCATTGGTATTAACTGGATGTGTCTCATTCCACTCCCTAGTTCCCTATGATGTGAATTAGTATAAAATAAACACAGATTTGGCCACTGCCAAAAGCACTGATGTGCTAAACATTGACAACTCCATTACCAGAGACATGATTATGAGGCTGAGCATTAAAACAACAGTATATTTATGAATAAGTATTTATGAATAAATTACAACATCACTGTACTGTACAACATGCCATGACTAATATGTTTTTGGTATTGTCCGTTTTGTTTATCAAGCATCTTTGCTAGAGCTGTCTGGAAATGTTGTTTTAACTTTGTCTGAGTAATACATTTCTGTTGTAACAGAAACTAATAAAAAGTGAGAGAGAAATAAAAAGTGGATGTTTCACTGTAGATGTACACTGTAAATAGTCTGACAAAGCAATAGCTGATTCCCTGGGCAGTGTACTAAGAAGTGAATTAAAACACTTATTTAAAGAAACGAAAAAACGAAAAAAATAATTCAAATTTGTACTTATCTTTAACTATCTTAAAGGGTAAAAACAATACCTTTCCTTGAAATGTAATACTCCAACTTCAGTACTGCTAGCTTGCTGCCAGTATTCTTCCACCAATATGCTGATGTTGTCATCTGCATTTACCCTTTATTACTATAAAAGTGCCCATTGGAAAACAGTTTCAGATGGTGAGAACAATGAAAGATCAATTGCTTCTGTCTTTCAACTTCATTCTAACATCAGCACAGCTTGGTGCTCTTAAAATGAACCAGGTGGAAAAAATCTGAACCTCTCTGCATGCATTCACCCCATCAGCATTCAATACACTTCAAATCTTCACAGTGAGCAAGCGATCTAGTAAGAGAGAGAGAAAGAGAAAGAAGATGAAAGATTCTGCATTGATGAGCTTTGTCAAAGCACTACCGTGTTATTCTACAGTGCATCAGACAAGCAAACAAAAATCTTGACAAATTATTGCTCCACAGAGCTTTTTAGCAGGGTACTGTCCACAGAACCGATTTTGAATTAACATTCTCTGAGGTGCATCACGGTACTTTAGATTCTACACCACACATCTAGCAAGACTACATGAGTACAGTATTACGTATGTGACTGAGCAGCATGTTCGACCCTGTGTATGATGCTTGTTCGTAAATTTCCATTCATTGTGAAGTAACCTCATTTGACAAGGTGAATTTCAATGGAGCCAAATGTTTATTACAGCATGTCTGGGCACCGAATGCGGGCGTTCCATGCATGCAGAGCACTGGGCATATGGAATGGATTAGTGGTCTCAGGGTTTTGGTTAACTTTCCTACGAAAGATGGCTACTGCAGAGTCACTTGTTTTTGTGTGTTTTTATTTGGCGGGCACCTCATTTTGCATTCTGCCAGGCCTCAGAAAGGCCTGTCTGAGGCTGTTTGAGAGAAGTGAAATTGCGTTTAAAGTTTATGAAGAATCAGCACACAAAGCAGAAAACCATAAAAAGACTAGTTTCTCATCTCATTTCACTCATTTCTCCAGCTGTTGTTGAGTGTCTCTCAGCTTTATCCTCACAATGTTATCATCTCCACCATACAGTCCTGCAGCTGTTGCGAGCCACTGCAAGGCATGCCAGAAATGCCACTTGCTTTGCAAACAAATGCCTCCTCCTCCTCTCAGGTGCAGGCAGTCAACCAAGGGGGAAGAACAATGGAGAACTGCTAACAGGCACGTTTTTACGAGAAGTCGAGATGGAGATGCGTTGCTTGTAGGAAGCTGTTCTCCTCTGGCACAAATAATGTATTGTGCCACTTTTTCCCAGTTGCCATTACTGTGGGACTTGGGCACGTGGAGGCTACAGTTTTGGCATGGAGCCTTTCAAGTGGATGGGGTGAAATCACATGAGACCAGAACACAGCTTTAACAGTGTTCGAGTAGGAAGGTCTTGCCAGAAGTATCACTTCCACTCTTGCCATAAAGAGCAAGAACTTATGTGCTCTTCCATGGAGAGGTCTCCTTTCAGCAATGAAAAGAAAAGATGGAAAATCCTTATTAGCATCTCGTTTGGCTCGCAGTCTGTGGTACAGCACTACAGAGACCAGATCAAGGCACAGAGCCGTGGCAGTAAAAATCGCAACAGGCATTTGATGTGTATTCTGATGTGTGTTCTACAGTGTATTCTGGACCGAGTGTGATTAGATTATGCCATCCCACTTTAAAATCAACACGAAATGCCATTTACAACCATTTTACTTCAGTAGTTCAGTACTGGTATATTTTTGAATAGAACAGGATATTCAATAAGAAAAAAATGCAAGACTTTATCCACAAGGATTTGATTCCATTGCAGACAGTGGCCATTGCTAGTGGTTGAATTGGTAAGAAAGACTGTTAGCCAAAAAGGAAAGTCGTGTCAGAGGCCGAGCAAGAGATTCTATTTTGATAAAAGATTATGAAGGCAAACATTTTTCTTTGGAATAATGTGCACAGATGACTCTTATGCAAAATAAGACTAGGAATGTGCATTAAGAAAGTAAATAGGGTCAATTTTGATTTCATGTTGACTTTTAAAGAAAGATTCTGCCACAGGCACAGAGATACTACAGTCCTCAATGCATTATGCGTAGGCAGAATATCTCAGTCATAAAATACTCCCTGGAATGTGAGTTAGATTAATAAGAAATCGTAAAGGGAGAGAGAACAGCTGCTGCTGTGAAAGTTAAATAGCATAAAACTATAATATGAACTTATCAAAAAGGCATGTCCGAATTTAAAGATTCAACACAGCACAAAAACTATTTAAAGTTGCAGTATGTCATTTCTGAAACAATAACAGCACCAAATAGAACTGCAAAAATAATGCCTGCCTTTAAACAGTTTTCCTAAACAACCCATGTCTGCCATTGGTCAATTGAACAGATAGCGCCACCCTAAACTCACGCTATTGGTCAAACCAGTTCAAACATGCTCAAACAGTGTTTGCACTCTTCAGGAAATACACTGTCACATCAAACTGGCACTAGGAAAATAACATAAAAAAAATTCACACATAATAAGGTTTGTTGACATGAAATACATCATACCAACATTATTAGCTTGGACTTTCATCTACAATCTCTCCTCATCAGTTTCATTTTGTTACTCCAATATCCGTAAGCGTCACCACACACAGAGAGGGAGAGAGAGACACACAAAGGTTTAACAACCTCTGGACGGAATGATCCATCAAAGGATATACGCTGCTGAAAAGAAGGGATATATCATCTAATGGGCACATGCAATTCAGAAACAATCCACAGGCATTGCCAAACAGAGGTCGAAATGAACAAATAAGGCCTTCAGCGCATGTTCTGTTGGTGACCTTTGGTAAGCAGGGAGAGGAGTACCAAAGTCTCAATAATAAATGAGAGTTGTCAATATGAAAATAGAAATTTCTCAACAGTTTCTTCCAAATCATATCTCAGCTATGCTACACACATTAATTTAATAACACTCTATTCTTGTCGTAAGTAAACAGTGGTCATTGGTTTCCATAATTATTTCTCCTTTAAAAAAATCAGGAGGAACATTTGAAACAATGCTGATACATGAACAACTTCAAACATAAATGGCACTGAGAACTCAATTAAGTCTTCCTCTATGAAATCAAGAGTTCTGTAAACTCACATTGTGAACTCGTGCCATTTCCTGCACTGCATCTCTTCTAAAGCAGATGTGCTCAATGCATATCAGCACCAGAAATTTCCTGCCTGTACAATATTTCCCCTTCTGAACTTCTCATTCAATATCAGCCATTTAGACTTCTATTAACACTTCAGAGCGTGTCGTCAAAGATGACATCACCGCACCAACTATAGAAACGGTTGAGACACGGGATAATGAGTGTCCAAAAGTTTACACACAAACACGCCCATGCACACAAAAAGCCAAGATGTTGCTTTCACACGCCAAACAAAAAAGACTTCAGCATGCAAAGCACCACTGTGAAAAATAGTTGCAGTCAGTATTTTTTTATTGTTTAATAGTATAACATACTTTAATTCAGAAAATTCTTAAATTCTGAATTAAGTGTATTATTAATATAATTTAATGTATTATCTTTATGTATTTATTTATTTATATCGACTACAAATCTAACAAAGTTAAGTGATGTTTATGCTTAGATATAAAAAAGAAAAAAAACTTACTTTTCCAATGAGAACTTACTAGGATATTTTAGAAGGTTTATGTATTTTTACTAGAAAGCACAACAGAAATACTGACTACAAAAATGATATTTTGCAATAAATCCATGTTAGAACCTTTTATCCAAGCAGAGAAAGACATTTCAGAGATTTTTGAGTCATTATCAGAACAAAACTGTTGCAGCCTCCACATTCTTCAAACATTCTTAGCGCCAATTTTTAGCTTCTGCTCTGCAATCTAAAGCAGAATCGCCTCCTTTGATTACCATCTTTCCTTCTTAATGTATTGAAAGCCTGCGGAGTGAACTACAACTGTTTGATCAAACAATTAGCGGGAAGGCAGAGGAACGGCTGCAGTTTTGTTCTGTTTCGTTTGTAGCTCTTGTTTTCGCTCAAGAAAAGGCGGAGGAGAAGACGAAAAAGAGGTGGGAGGCAAAAGTAGCTCAGACAAATGTGAGGTTGCAAAGTGACTGTGATCAATACTAAAGAGGCAACAAAACTGTGATGTTATTTTGGGAAGAAAGTGACAGGGCACTTTATTCTGTATCTCGGCATCTGTCGGTGTGCGTGAGCGAATGTTGTGGGTTCTGGCAGCATAACCTGATGTATGATGCAACGCTGAAGAATTAAGGGAAAAAAAGTGACAGCTTTTTCCACTGTGCTGTCAGGTCACTCCAGTATATTTGGAGGCCAACATCCACAAAGGCAGCACAGAGCAGAATCCTGGACTGCTCCACGTGAGGCTTTTAACAGGCAGGATGTAGCTGTGTGCCCATATGTAAATGTGCGGGGCAGCAGTCTAAAAAAAGGGGCATTTTTAAACCAAATTATGTAGTGCTTTTCTCAGTTTTCTTAGCCATTTTTATGATGACCTTTACTCAGCTGGTCCCAAGGTGAATTTTAGTGGATGGTTCACGCAGGTGTCCTTGCAGACCACAGGTGCAATTTATCACATTAGCTATGAACATGTTCCACTAACATTTGCCAACCATAATCTGTTTAAATATTTACAATGTCTTAATTTTGAATAGAATATCTGTTTGCTTAAAAAAAAAATAAAACTTACTTACAATCATTCATTGTTTTGTTTGATAAGCATGACTATGCCAGGTTTCTGAAAAATAAATGCCACCTAGTTTGATATTTTGAAAATGCATATAATTTATAAGTGTGGCGCTGTCTTTTAGGGTCACTGTTTGTCATTGTAATTTATGATAATGGATTCCTCTTGACAGGGTTATGAGATCAACATGTTGTAAGGCATAAAATGTTCCCACATTTCTGGAGCTACAATTGCCTGCACCCTAATTTAAAGCTCTTTCAGCAGCAACACGCACAAAGTATCCCAAGATAAACATCCACCTCGACACTCACCTGTCACGTTGACCTCCACCAGTCCTGAACGAGTGCCAATGCTGTTGGTGGCATCGCAGACGTACGTTCCTCCGAGCTCGTAGGTCACAGGGCCTTTAAAGAACAGGGTGTTGTTTTTGATTTCAATATTGTTGGGAAGAGATCCATTTAGCCTAAGAAAAACAGAAAGACAACATGTTTCAATCTACCCATATGGAAACAAAGTTGGCCTGGAAATAAAAAACAACCCACATTGGGTAGGGTCATGCGGTTTGATGATATCTGTAGTGAAGATCAGCTGTAGGGTTAGGATTATGAGGACATATTTAATCTGCAGTGTTAAAACAAACCTCTGGGGCTTTAGCATACCAGGCATACTTGAAGAACTACACACACCTCAAGCCATCAGCAGTAAAGGACGGTGCTACAAAACAATTGAACGGGCCCTTACAAGCCTGAGTGCTGTCCCAGGACAGTACGATCATGAAAGCAAAGACCAAAAGAGATGTAACGTGAAAAAATGTGTTGTTTTGTTGGCACTCTTATAGTTTTGCTCTGCTGCGCCTGGAGTTGGTCCCAGGAAACCAAGACAAGCTAATCAAGTACATAACATGAAATCCGACTTACAGCATATGCTTCATCAGACTACAACGGTCTCACCTGACTATCACCTAATTTTGAACTCTTCATGGTTCACCTGCCCAGCAGGTGTAGGCCTGCCTTGCTCTTCCTCTGAGGCTATACACAGGTCACAATCGAATGGTAAATGTTCTCTTCCCCATTCTTATGAGTCATATTGAAACATCCTCAGGCACCAGACACCTCAGATCATCTCATTTCCACCTCGTTCCACCATTTCTGTTTGATACTTTCATTCATTTGTATTTTACAACTCTTAACATTGTAATATCTTAACATTGTAGAATAGCTAAAAAATATCTAAATATAAACCAAAGAAATAAAATATCAATAATTTACTTGCATCCATTACAAGTGTTGCCATAGAAACAAATTAGTCCTAGGACATGAACAGCTCTAAATAGAATCTTGGATTCTAATTGCAATAATTCCAGCATAACGTGAGCTTGCATAAAGTTAAGCTAATGAACTATTTAACTCAATGGAAGAATTGTTTATTGTGATTATTACTATTAACAAATGATAAATGATGTATTCAACATTGATGTCTTGTAATTTCACCACAGTTAACAGCTGTTGATAGGCAAGACATAAAGCAGAGCAATGACTGCTACAAGTTACATTACAAAACCGTACAGCCCTCAACAACACACACCACTACATCTTTTCAAAGATAATTTCATGCAATGCTTAACTCCTGATTTGTACTGTTATGTTTGAGTGCTATATTTACTCTATGTGTAAATACATTCACAAAATATAGCTAAAAGCTTTATCTCTTTGCCAAACTGTTACTATAATGTTCATCTACCAGTGAAGGACAAGGCCCATGAGACAAGTTCCGGCCTAAAAACATGACGAGCGATAATGTGTATTTCTTAATGCTGACTGTTGCAATGTAAGCTGATAAGATCCAGCAGATGGAAGACTGGAGAAGAAACAGATAAGGAAATATGTCATGATAAGCTGTCTGGAGATAAACTCTAAGTGTTTATGACTGTTATGTACATTTATGGTAAGAATTTCTCTGATATGGTTTGATAGCTTCAGAATTAACACAAATCTGAAGCAGAATGTGTGCGCATGAGCTTCAGTAGTTACAAGACACTTCAATTTTAACTGAAATATGAGTTATTATTTATGCCATCTTGCGCAGCCAGACTTTTTAGCATAACATTTAGCTAAAACATTGCAGCTTTTTGTGGCCAAGATCGACCCACTTAGACATAAAGGCTTTCTCTGACTAACATATAAAGCGACTAATCACAGTTTTTAGGGCCATTTAGAGAGGACTTTATGTGAAATAATGAAATGTCAAAAGCAACCAATCAGATCAAAGCTTCCCAGATGGAGACATTGTGGCAGGACTGTCTGTGCAGATGTGGGAAGCATTTGAGAATTGTTTAAAAATAAACTCATAAAACCACATAACCTGTGAAATTTTTAGAAAGGCATCTGTTAAATTTTTATAAATAATGCAAAATATTCTGCCTTTATACAATGCAGCAGACTTCCGCACATTTGTGATGGAACTGGAGCTAGTGTTTGGATGTGTGTGCTTATTCTGAACTGAAATGTTCTGCAACAGTGCTGTGATGACCTCCACTGTAGCGCCCAGGGGAACCTTCAGAACACATTTGGTGTCAGCTCTACACTGCTGCTGTGGCCGTCCCCTCACATACATCACGCCGACGCCTGCGTCTCTCCCCATCACTGTCTTCTCCTGCTCTCGCTTTGTTCATTGGGCAATATTGCTACTTTCGTATTTCTTTGTTTGGTAGATGCTTTAAAACATAACAACTTCCAAATGAGAAATACAATGATATTAGTAAAATATATTTATATATTTATATATTTACACATGTAAAAAAATATTTTTGTATTGCGATATTGAATCTCACAATATTACAATAATTATGTATAAATACTCTCAATCAATATATATGTAAAGATCACAGTAATCTGTCACGGAATGATTTATGTCATATTTCATTAATGCAAATATGTATAGAGATTTGGGGTGGGTTCTTTTGACTTAGGAACCTAGCAACATCGTAGCAATCACCACAACCCCCTAGCATCCACATAGCAACACTCTATTAGCCACTTGAACAATCTGAGCAATTACACAGTGGCACCCTGGCAACAACCCACAACAATCAACATTTCGCTACCTTGGAATTATAAGATTCTATCTGCGTTTTGACCAGTTTTGAGATATTGAGGTTTAAAGTTTTTGCATGGCATTGTAAATAGCAAAACTGAACTTTTTTGTTTTTCAAATTAAACACTCAAAATGCATTTTTAAAAAAAATAAAAGACCTATAATAGTGTCAATAATTTATATTAGAGTAAGAATATGTCAATAACTCAATTTTGACAAAAATGTCAGATAGAACCTTATAATTCTAAGGTAGCGATTTGGGTCTGTTATGAATCATGTTCAAACAGCACTTATGTATCCTTTAGAAAATGTAAACATCTAGTTCCTTCTTGTTCTTCACTCCCTTTGTACATTTCACCTTCTCTCTCCCCATTTCCAAATCTTTTATCTTTCATCTCACTTCCCGTCTCAATGTACCAATTACAAAAAAAAATACTCCATGAATACCTTAGTGCCGTCTTTAAGTCCCTCATTCCTCTTCACACAGTTGGCTGCTGCATATGTGTCCTTTGATACTCTGAATAGCCCAAAATGCTCAGTGCTCCCTCCCTCCCTCTCTTGTCCTTTCTCATTAAAACACACCTCGGCCCACAGAGTCAGTGGACCTAGAGCTTTGCCAGCTATTAATCCACCACAGCTTAAGTCCAGTGACATGTTTTCTTTTCCCATCTTTTGCTTCCTAATTATAGAACAAATTGCCACATTTATCTCTCTGTTTTTGCTGCATAATTCCTCCATTTTATTTGTACCTCACAACTAAATGCCTATTGTGCTCAACACAGTTGTTGGAGTTTGGTATTTGCATATACATTTACAACAAAACATATAAATGAGGGAATTAGCTGGCTGACAAATTCCAAGACATTTCTGTCTGTTTTAATTGGCAGTTAAGCCAATGGGTCATCTTTCAGAGCGTATCAAACCCATGACTGTTATTTAAGTGACATAATGTGCACCGTGTAGTATTTTAATAACTTATAAACATAAACATTAAAACATATCTTTCTAAAATCCTGCCCTCTGAAGACAGGTCAACCAATCTGACATCAGTTCCTAGCTTATGTAACCTTACCACATAAACACCAGCATTATCCACAAGAAGAAACATAAACCATGGTTGTCCTTATTCATTTGTCAGGCAAAGCAATAATGACATTTTATGCTGGTGTAGTTTGCCACCAAACCTGTTAGTGAGTCAACATCAGTCATCATCACAAGACTCAAAATGAACCACAAGACTCAATCTTGCTTTATATCCGTTTCACAGACCTTTTAAACCAGTACACTGGTTAGGTACACAGTAAAAAACAAAGCATACCGTTTTTCTCATGTTTGATCTTGTTTAAAAGGTTATCAATGCCACAGTCTGTTCTGAATATACCTATTGTATACAGTTTTACTTATCTTGACTCTATGCTAACTACTTATGAATAAAGCAAAAGGTAATTAATCCCTCATCAGTCATAACACATCCATGCATAGTATTAAAGCTAACAGGTTATTTTAAAGACAATCTTTAGACAATCATTTATTTATTTAGCTTGGTATTGCAGATTCACACTATCCATCAGTTAAGACACGTAATCTAAGTTTGCTTCTAATGATTTTTTTATTTAAAACCTCTCGATCTAGAGGCTTATCCTTAAATGCTTGAAATTAGTTTTGCAGACAACCTTTTAAAAACGAAATACTGCAATTTCTGATTAATTCATTTGAAAGGATAAATGAAACAGTGTTGGATCTCACCAGAGGAAGCAGCCAACAAAGCCTTTAATACTATTGGAATAACTGATGAAATGCAGTGCATGAAGATAACAGGTAATGTCAAGAGTGTGTAAAGTTAGGAAAAGATTTTAACTTTGAAGACGCTAAAATATACAGCAAGACATACTGACTTAACCCTTTTGATCACTACATAATCCTTGTACCTCCATCTGTTTTATCTTATACTTTAAAGATAACTTTATTCTAAAATGAGGAAAGTGGTTAATATAAAGATTTGTCCAAACTTTAACTGTTTGTGTAAGTAAAAAAATAATAATAATAATAAATGAAATGTATATGTATATGTACAGAATAGAAATTTAGAAAAGACTGTAACTTACAGTTTCCACTGGTAGACGGTGACAGCCGGGTTGGCGTCTGCATTGCAGGTTAGCTGCACGTTCTGGCGATTCAGATACCAGTTCCCATCAAAACCCTCGATCTTCACCTCCGGTTCATCTACACAAAACCAGAAAAAACCTCTTCAGGCAGGAGCTCATGTGACTTCAAGATGGGCGCTTGTCATAAAAATGATTAATGGTCTGAGCTTATGACTAAAAGGTCAAGAGTTTATTTCTTAAGCGACTGAGATGAGAGCCAACAAGTGAAGGGTTACTTAGACCAGAACTACCACCGTGGCCTTTAGCTACCCACTTAGCCGCAAGCTGCACAGGGCAACTATTCCAGAAATTGGCCTAATTGGATAAGAACCTCAGCTAAATGCCAAATTTCAATTCATTACAGTACAATTTTTATATTAATGACGATATTAAAATGCGGTGCATACTTGATGGTACCAGCCAGCAATTTCTGCGTCTCTTCAGATTTATTCTTAATTGCTTTTACGAGCATGTATGAGGCTTTGCAAATTCAATTTCGAAATGTTATACCAAAGGGTAACTTGATTAACGAAACACTCGAAGTAAATCAAGACTGAACATGAGTGATCTCTGAGTTTACTGTAATTCTAAACACGACCCACTGAGCTAAGGAACAATGTATTCTAGAGCACAGTGTGGGTGAATAGGTGGATTTACTCTATAAGCGCGGTATGGGGGTTTAATACCGCTTTAAACTGCCCAAGACAATAGCTGATCACTGCGGCAGATGAGACAGACAACTGATATGTCTTCTGAACCTCTCCTCCGCATGTACTTGCATAACCGCAGCCCAGATAGTTATATCTCATTACAAGCACAAATACATTATTTTTATGCATTTTTGCTGTTCTAGGGGTTTAATATATGTCACATTTTGCATTAAAAATGGCGACGATGCGGATGATGATTTCATAACTCTAGGATAATTCCATGATTCATAATTTTAGGACAATGATTCCAGTGTAATTTTAAGTTATTAGCATAAGCGGATTTTTGAATTTTAATTCGATTCAATATTTAATAAAAAAAGAGTAAATATTGTGTAAATAGTATAAAATATGGGAAAACAAGTTAAATGCTTCAGTTTTGCATTCAATTCAACTTTAACAACTCAACTTCAAATATTTCTCATGTTTCATATTATCAGCAATGTTTTTAGCAAAAACATGAGTTTTAGAATTTCTTGAAATTTTGTATGTTCCTCTTTTGCCTTAATAACAGTATGCGCCAACATGGACTCCAAAAGTTTGCACAAAGCCTAATTTGAGAAGGTTTCAAAGAACAACTAGTGTGTTTTCGTACAAAGGTATTAACACAGCCAATGTCAGTAACTTGCCTACATTTGATTAGTGGTGTAGTATTTACAATGTGGTCCCATGTTCCAGGACTTCATTATTTCATTATATTAGTCACATACCTCTCTAGATATTCTTTACGTACCTCTGTAGATATTCTAAACAAAAAACATGTTTAAGCTATCTACATTAGATTTCTTGGTTCTTGATACACTTAAAAGATATAAAGTAGGTAATTTTCTCTTACACTGGACGTTGAGTATGACGCTGTCTGTAAAGCGCTCTCCGCGGTAGGTGACGATGCAGGTGAGCTTCTGTCGGTGAGTCTCACGGCTGGGCAGGACGATGTAGTTACTGCGTACAGTCACTGTGCCATTAGGATTGCGTGTTTCCTGGAAGGTGGCCTCGCCTTTCAGGTTGGTTTCCCATTTGATGACACTCGGAGGCTTGCCGTTGGCTGACATGCAGGTGGCCACGGGCATCTTGCGCTTCGGCGTCCGTGCGACGATGGTGGGTGAGGTTAACATCATCTTGGTCACTGGTCGTGCTGGATGTGAGGTAAATAGATAACAAGTAATAAAAATAAACAAGGAAACAAAGTAAAACTGTGGTACCTTTTAATATAATGTTTGTGAGACTAGGTAAATTAGAAGGCACTTTTTCTTTTTTCTTGAATGGGGTACAAAGTAGTAAATAAAATTAAACAAATAAACAGGAATTCACCAGAATAGGTCACAGGGTTGCAAGTAACAGGGTTTCAAATTTAGCCTATATGAAAAAAATGTATAGATTGGGCTTGATAGTTTGGGATCAAACATTGGTTTATAGGTATTGATAAATGTTTAAGAAAATGAAAGTGACATTTTTGTCAGTTATGGTTAAGCATAACCGAAATGTGACCTCTGCATTTAACCCATCCCTAGTGAGGAGTGAACACACACTGCAAGTCGTGAACACACACACACCCGGAGCACTGGGCAGCTATCCCTGCAGCGCCCGGGGAGCAATCGGGGGTTAGGTGCCTTGCTCAAGGGCACTTCAGTTGCTACGGGCCGGTGCTGGAATCGAAACAGCAACCTACTGATTACAAGCCCGACTCACTAACCAGTAGGCCACAACTGCCCCTTAAAGGAAACATTTGTATACAATACAACAATAACCATGGTAATAGGGTTGAATTTAACAAACACTTTTTTCAATGCTATGTTAACCTTGTGTAAAAAATAGTTATCTATGTAAAACATTCTTTACACAAACAACAAGGGTTTTGAGTCAATAACGGTTTACAAAAAGGACAGAAAGACCAAAGTGTACCACATTAGTGGAAAGTGCCAGGTGTCCTTGAGAGTTAAAAGAGACTGTATAATACAAAAAAATGTTGATGTAGGATGTTTTTGGTTCCGCCACCTCAGATTTGTTAATCTCACTCATAAAAGGTCTTTTTTCTGTCAGTACAAATCAAGTGCCTCACTCATTTATTTTTCCCCTACACTGCGTTCAAAGCAAAAGCATCAATCAGACAGATGTAAAAAACGCTTGTTTTCTCACAGTGCCGAAAGTCATTCGATCTCAAACCTTTATGGGCTGCCAATTAGCAATTAACAAGGGGCCATATCAAAATAGAAGATGTGTGTGTCAAAGAGTGTTGATAGTGGGGGAATGTGATTTATGGCCAGGGTTGATATCACATGAGACTCTTTGAAAGCACTGATCCGGTTATCTCCATGCAGGTTGCTCACACTCACAGCTATGTCAGTGCCCTCAAAGGATGTGTGTGAACGTGATATACAAAATAAACTTGAGAGTTAACAAGCCACGCAAGTAAAAAAATAAAAACCCTGTGCTGTCTAACAAAAAAGGCTCTTTTTACACACACACACTCGCATGTGTGTTCTTTCTTTCTGAACCTGAGTAGCTTACTAAGTGAGTGATTGTGGCATGTACAGTTGACAGAACAGTTAGGTTGCTTTTTACTGATAAACTGATTTTAAAGCCCTGTGAATGGTCATGTGACGTGAGAACCAATGGTGTTTGCCGTCCATGGTGTCATACATAGAAAACAAGCTTGAATGAGATTTGTAAGCTCTGGCAGAAGTAAATGATGGCTTGTTTCTTTTATTTTTGGTCTGTTCCCCACACAAAGCTAATGTAAGAGGACTTAAAAAACAGGATGTTGATACTTTATGATACTTTTAGGGTGCCTTTGAAAAAATCATTTGTACTTTCTAAGATCATATTTTTTGTTTTAAGGTAATAAGAGGGTGAGAAAATGATGATAACATTTTCATTTTTTTGGTGTACCTGTTCCTTTAATGGACACAAAGCTGTGGAAACATGCCTTATAATTGTGTGTGTGTGTGTGTCTGTGTGTGTGTTATTGATGTAGCAGGCCTAGCCTGTTACTTCTGTTGTGATGAAAGCTGATCAATACTTTTCAAGTGCACTGAAGGTCTGCACCAAGCACATTACAAATAAGACGGTCAAGGACAAAAATGATTTTTCTTAGGGGTCTTCAGGGTCATGAATAAAATATTGCTGAAACAACATCCATTTACACCCTAACAGATGCTAACAAGGATGACACCTTTGATAATATCTCACCTCATCAGGGCTGAGAGTGCTGAGAATATTCTCTAAATTTCTGTGTTCTCAGTGGAGTTATATGTCTGTGATAAATCTGCAGCTTTGGGTCTATCTTCTTAGATGTCCAGTAACCAATACTGTGGTTATAAGGTAAAGTAGGTTAACTAATTGCCATAATTAGAATGATTGATTAGGTTTTTTAATGACTAAATTTATTTCCTTAAATAATATTAGACCTCATTTGTCAAGTAGAATCAATTTCTGTGAAATGTATTAATAAAAAGACTTCTATGTATGTTGGGCCTCATTCACAAAACATGAGCAGCACAAATGTTTGCGTAATTTGAATAGTATCCCTCACCCAAATAGTTCCCCCCACTCAAAAAAAAAATCTTTCATTATTCATGCACCGTTACGTCAATTGAAACCTGCATGACTTTTTTGCCTCTGAGGAACACAAAAGAAGATCTTTTAAAGTATGTTGGTAACCAAAAAACAGTGGCACCCAGGTCAAATTTCTTCCTTTGTTCCACAGAAGAAAGTCATAAGTTTGGAAAACATGAGGGTGAGTAAGTAATGGAAA